>NW_017564154.1:2771611-2786246 GCF_001854935.1 Bemisia tabaci
GCACGGGAAGAGAAGATTTTTTTTCTTAAAAAAAAAAAAAAAAAAAACAATGTTCTATTTGTAAGGTACTTCATCAATTTCGTGTTTCAATTTTCCACGAAAAGTTGTCAACGACTGTGCATAGTTATTTGGCGAGAATTCGTTTTTTCCCTAAAAACGGAATAATTCTTTGAAAAAAAAAACTGAAAAACCTAGAGTAGAGTTATGATGTGCTTTTTTGGCAAGGCAGACATCTGTGGTGGATAACGTTACACGCAGGCTTTTCGGAGAGCGTTATTCCCGTTTATACATATAAACCATCGATAACTGACATAGAGACAATATATCTTTGAGATCCGCACTGCTATCTGCTCTTTAGAGTACAAGTTCATTCGGAAGTCAACGTTTAGATTCGCACGTTGATAAGCGGTGACCAAAGAGTTGAGTAATCGGTTTAGCAATCCTAACCTAATTTGCAGAACCCTCCCTGCCAAAGTGCTCCCCCATGACTCTCTTCCGTCGTCATTACGCAAATTGTATTTGGTTTTTTGCTCAACAAGTTGCTCATCAATCATCATTAGGCGTTACATTGCGCGCGTTAACGCGTTAACCTCCGAATTAACTTTTTGCCTCACCCGATTGCACTGTTTAGATTCTTAGTGTGGGATCTCCAAACCACATTGTGTCTGAACTGACGTCTAAGTAAATCTTATTTCCAATCGCGAGGCGTGAATAATCGATTATCGATGTTTCCATATTTGAAGATATGGTAAAGAATCGATCATTAAGATGTTCGCTGCGAACACCCTATTTATCGATCCTTTTCCATAGCGTCAAATGGCAGATAAATCGATAGATCGCAAAGCTCGCCACGCCACTGCTTATTTTGTGTCGCCGATCTTCGAGCTGCAACTGTCAAAACGCTGTATTCTTCGAAACGCATAATCTTCCCATTCATTTATTTGTCCCGTTTTTATTTCCGGAGTTTTCCCTCTCGTTTCTCTCATCTTTTGGCGAAGCACTGAGTGACGGTTTCGAATCTTCCCGCACCAAGAGAAAACTCCGTATGATCCTCCAGACGTTGCATAATTTCCTTCGATAAAATACCAATTTTCCGAAAAGTTTTTTGATGATCGTTCTTTCCAATTTTTCCCGAGAATTTAAAAGAACTACTTTTTTTAGATTTGATGCAAATTCATGTTTTAAATACCTTGTTATATGTACCCATTTTGGCCTCAACTTGAGAGCTTTTTTTGAGCTTGGGAGTTGATTTCAGAGAAAACCAGTGGCACCATCGTGTCTCTCGTGAAAAATCACGTATAGGGATCAACAGTCAAATCGCAAATTCCTCACACATGCAACATCTCCATTTTCCTGGAAAAATAAGCATTTCATACATACATGAGTCGCTTTTATAGCGCTCTTTGGCGCTGTGCGATGCCTAATCGCCATAAAACTCGGACTTCCCACAGGTCATCAGGGAGTTGACAATCTCTTATCTCATTTAACACCCCCTGTCGCCACCCTCTCACTGGGCGTCACCTCCGTCTCCTCCCAGGAGGAGCCCAATCAAGCATCTTTTTTGGCAGCCTCTCTCCCGTCATCCTCTTGACATGACCGTACCAGACAAGCTGTTTGGTCATGACGTCGAACACGATGTCATTTTCGACTTCCATGATATGACGTATTGTCTCATTACGGACCCGATCTCTCCTAGAAATTCCAGCCGACCTCCTCCAGAAATCCATCTCCGTTGCTCTTAGCATATCCTGTGTTAAAATAAGCATTATATCGGAGGAAATTTGGCAACGTTCGAATGTTGATGGGTCGTTTTTCCTGTGCCCGGTAGAACCGGATCGGAAGGTTCACGCTGCCACGGCCTCATCCGGAGATAAGCTGGAGTTGACGGAAGGAAATAAAACGCGCCGGGCTTCATATCTACGCGGCGGGGCGCGGGGGGGGGGAGGGATGCGTTGAACCCCAATTCATCTCCGGGAGGGACCGGGCAGGGATTGTCGCCGTCGTCGCCGCGCGGAAGGGACCGGGACGAGCCGTCTCACAACTGCATGTAGTTGGCAGTTTATGAGAAGGGATCGCCCGAAATCCAGCGCAGTTGCCGCGCCGACGACTGAAGGGACGAGCGACTCGATCGTTGAGTCCGTATCGAATGACCGTAATCGATAGAAAATATTGCCAAAATAGGGATTTATCGATCACAGGGTTGCCAGGGTCAGGGAATAATACCGGAAAATTTCAAGGAATTTCAAAAAGTCAGGGAAAACCAGTGCTTTCATTCCATGAACGTCTCCAGAACGTTATCCTTTCAATTTATTTTTAGAAAAAGCACGTGAACGCACATCTTCCGCGTTTCGTGAGTTTTAAACTCACAAGTGAAATATCCCGAATCGCACAATGCGTTTGACCGAATAGTCGTGTTTGCACCTCTAGGAATTTCCAAAAGCAAAGTAAACGCACATCTGGCGCGCTTCGTGAGTTTTATCCCCAAAAGCACGTAAAGTTACATCTTCTGCGCTTAGGAATAGGAGGAAAGGAGCGCTTTCTGCGCTCCCTTAGGAATCTTCAAAAGCACATAAAGGTACATCTTTGGTGCTTTGTGAGCTTTAAACTCACAAGTGGAAGATCTCGAGTCGCACAATGCGTTCGACCTAATAGTTGTGTTTCTACCCTTAGGAGTCTTCATAAGCACGTAAATGCACATATTCTGCGCTTTGTGAGTTTTAAACTCACAAGTGGAAAATCCAGAATCGCACAATGCGTTCGACCGAATAGCCGTGTTTGCACCCCTAGGAATCCCCTAAAGCACGTAAAGTTACATCTTCTGCGCTTTTTGAGTTTCAAACTCACAAGTGAGAGATCTCGAATCGCACAATGCATTCGACCTAATAGTCATATTTGTGCCCCTAGGAATCTTCAAAAGCACGTAAGTGCACATCTTCTGCGCTTTGTGAGTTTTAAACTCACAAGTGGAAGATCTCGAATCGCACAATGCGTTCAACCTGTGCGCGCAGGCACGTAATTTCAAGCGCGCAGGACGGAGAGCAGCACCGGGTTGTAAGGCCGGCGATGGAAGCTCATCCGAGCGCTTGAGTGGACTGGATCAGGCGGTGGGCGCCTGATAGGCGGGCAATCCGCGACAGTGGGCGCGGCGTCTTCAGTTTGTGCGCTTGAAGCGCGGTGAAGACCCCCAAGGGATACCCCCAGGGCTTGCCTAAGCGAATCGCTCGGACGGATATCGCGATGAGGCGATTGCGGGTTGCTCCGTGCAGCGCTGTAAGCGGCCAGGCACGGGAGCCACTGTGGAGTCAACAGCGTTTGGGAGCTGGACTGAGAAGTCAACAGCGTTGGGAGCTGGACTGAGAAGTCGACAGCGTTGGAAGCTGGACTGGGAAGTCGACGGCGTTAGAAGCCGGACTGAGAAGTCGACAGCGTAAGAAGCTGGACTGGGAAGTCGACGGCGTTAGAAGCCGGACTGAAAAGTCGACAGCGTAGGAAGCTGGACTGTGAAGTCGACGGCGTTAGAAGCCGGTCTGAAAAGTCGACAGCGTAAGAAGCTGGACTGGGAAGTCGACAGCGTTGGGCGCTGGACTGGATGCTTCTTCTTGGAGACCTGAAAGAGAAGTGGTGAAAATTCACTTACCAAGGTGCTCAAGCTTGGTTGAGGAGTGAACGGTGGATCACAGTTTTCATGGGCCGTGCCGCTGGGATGCCGTCAAAATCAGACGACGGGCGAGAGCGGCGGAACGTCTAAAGCTAGGTGCGTCAACGCGATCTAGCGGACAGCGGCGTCGCGACGCCGCGAGGTGGGCGCGCGGGTTGCGGGGGAGCGCGGCCGCGAGAAGATGAGCGCGGCGGCGAGGAGGGGGGAGCGCGGGTCGCGGGGAAGGAGCGACCGCGGCGCGGAGTCGGCCGACGGCGAGGCCGGTGCTGGCCGAGCCATGTTCACGGCGTGAACATGTACCGCCCCCCCATGAGGCCCGTTAAGGGCTCATCATGCAAGGAAAAATAAAGAAAAAATTAAAATTCGCTGAGAACAATGATATTTACAAAGAAATTGAAAAAATTGACTAGAATTTAAGAAGGCTGAGAAATCGCTTCCAAAATTTAGTTTTAGAGGGTCCCAGTTTTTGGGGTTTGTCCCGGTCAGTTTCTAAGCGTTTATCAGGTACTGTTTCCTTTGATTTAGAAGCAACTGGCGGTTTAAGACATGATTGCTGTGACGTTTTTGTGTCTTTAGTAGATCCTTGCTGACATGAAGAGTTATTGTTACTCAGCTGACGAGTATTTTTAGGCCGGACTGCGGTTGTCTCGCCTGCGGTATGGAGATTAGATCGTTCCTGGCACCATGAGTCAAAGTTGGGAGATGCTAGTTGGGGACGAGCATCTTTTGGGAGGGGCCCTTTCAATGGGCGGCGTCTGGCGGGTGGGGCGAAGCGTGGCTTCGCGGGTTTTTTTGCATTCTCTCGGAGAGAACTGTCGTCAGAGAGCTTGTCTGAAGTGTGGGCAGAGTTAAGTTTTCTGGTAGCTCTCCAAGAGACGCACTCTGTGGGCTTCTTCGGGAGTAACGAGAATTTAGAGGATTCTGTTTTTCTCCAATCGAAGGACTTGCGGGATCCAGGCTGGATCACCGGAACCCGGGGAGGCGTTGCGTTAAACAAACACGTAATCAGTGAGGTTTGAGTTCTTTCGCAAGTCGGGGCTGGGCCCATCAGAACAGCTCCGAGGGGTGTTACGAACACCGTGGGAAGCGAGGGTCCTAGCGGGTGCGGTGGACCGACGATGAGGGCAGAGAATAATTCTGCGCCGATCAGCACGTCTATAGGGCCTGGCTGATCGAAGGTAGGGTCGGCAAGGTTCCATTCCTTAACTAGATCCTTGACCGAGGCGGCGATGGCCGTGGAAGGAGTGGAGTTTGTGATCGTCTGGACCACAGTGACTGGGTGGTTCTTGGCCACAGGCTTGTGGCGCACAGATGCCAGCGTGACGTGGAAACGGCCAAAGGTTTCGACACGATTCTCGGCTAAGCCACTCATTGCGTTCATGGGAGACTGGACATTCAAACCGAGCTTGTCAGCGCACTCGCGGGTGATCAGAGTGCCTTGTGAGGCTGAATCCAAAATCCCGCGGACCAAAACCGATCCTTTGCGAGTTTTTATGCGCAGTCTTGCGGTGGCCAAGAGAATGGTAGAAGAAGTTTTGCTGGTGCTCAGCAGGACCTTCTCCTGGGAGGAACCTGAGGACGCCGGGCTGTCAGGAGCAGGATCCGAGTCGTCAGAGTTGTTTGCCGGAGACTCTTCGTGGAGAAGAGTGTGGTGCTTTTTGGAACAAAGCATGCAACGGCGAGGTGAGACACACGACTCGACAAAATGAGTGTTCAGACAGTTAATACACCTACTTGCACTCTTTATGAATTCTCGACGCTGAGAAATGGGTTTGGCGCGAAAGGCGGAACAGTCAAAGAGTCGGTGTCTTTCTGGGCAACAAGGGCATTGCGGTTGGCGTGCGCGGTCGGTCTGAGGTTTGCTGTGATCGTCTCTGTCCTCTTGCTCGTGCTCAGAGGAGGAGTCAGAGCTATCAGACGACCCATCGCATGATACCAAAACTTTGGTGCCGTTGGGTGAGCGAGACTTGGCTCTGGAGCCTTTGGCTCTATTTTTGCGGGGTGCGGGTTTGGCGTTAGTCTCATGGCATGAAACTAGAGCCTTAGCCTCTCTGCGATTGGGAGGGCTATCTTCGGTGCTGCGACTTTCCTTCTCCAGGAAGCTAAGGAGCTCGTCCAGCTTGGGGTAAGAGGGATCAGCTCCTCGGTAGTCCTCTAGCCTTTGCTTCAGGCGAGTGGACAATTTTCGCACTATTAGGGCGCTCAACAGACCACTGTAAGAGTCTGGAGGGTGACCGAGGGCTTGGAGCGCTTGGGAATGTTCCCTGATCTTGGTGATCAGCGCAGGTATTTGCTCGAAGCGTTGGGCATCAGGAAGGTCTAGGAGGCCATTATAGTGATGGAACACGTGGCGACGCTCAGAATGATAGCGTTCACAGAGCAGCGTCCAAGCGACGTCGTAATTGGCATCTGTGATGTCTAGCCCAGTGATGAGTGCAAGAGGGTCACCTTTTAAGCTGCCGAGCAAATACTGCAATTTCTGGACTGCCAGGAGCGAGGGGCTGGTGTGAACCGATGCCTTGTAAAGGTTATACCAGGTTCGCCATGCGCCCAAATCTCCGCTGAATTTCGGGAGCTCTAACTTTGGTAGTCGGATGGAGGACACGGAGAAAGAAGTATTGTTGAGCGTGGAAACACCTGCCAGGGCGGGCAGCGTCTTCCGTAGGAAGGAGCGCTGAGCTTCATCAAAGAGGCGGTTAAATTCGGCCTGCAGAATTTCCACCTCAATCTCAGACCCGGGTGGCAGAGAGGTATTCAACAGGATTACTTGGTCCTGGAACTCCTCGAAGCGTTCTCTTAGCACGTTCAAACGATTGAAGGACGGCCGGAAGATTTCTATTTCTTCCGCTGGGATCTCTCGGGTGAGATCGGTGTGGATGGCTCGCAATTCTGACAACACCATCGTCCTTTTAGCCTTCAGCGAGAGCGAGGATATGCGCGTCGCAATATCCACCTCGGTGTCGTTTGCATTGGAGTTTTCTCCGCCGTCTGCCATACTGGAAAGTTGGAAGCAAGTGGCGTGTCCAGAGGACTGATGTCTGCCGTCTTTCAAGGAAGTGTGCTTGCCTCAAAAGATCCGGCCCGGAGGACCATATATGTGCGCGCAGGCACGTAATTTCAAGCGCGCAGGACGGAGAGCAGCACCGGGTTGTAAGGCCGGCGATGGAAGCTCATCCGAGCGCTTGAGTGGACTGGATCAGGCGGTGGGCGCCTGATAGGCAGGCAATCCGCGACAGTGGGCGCGGCGTCTTCAGTTTGTGCGCTTGAAGCGCGGTGAAGACCCCCAAGGGATACCCCCAGGGCTTGCCTAAGCGAATCGCTCGGACGGATATCGCGATGAGGCGATTGCGGGTTGCTCCGTGCAGCGCTGTAAGCGGCCAGGCACGGGAGCCACTGTGGAGTCAACAGCGTTTGGGAGCTGGACTGAGAAGTCAACAGCGTTGGGAGCTGGACTGAGAAGTCGACAGCGTTGGAAGCTGGACTGGGAAGTCGACGGCGTTAGAAGCCGGACTGAGAAGTCGACAGCGTAAGAAGCTGGACTGGGAAGTCGACAGCGTTGGGCGCTGGACTGGATGCTTCTTCTTGGAGACCTGAAAGAGAAGTGGTGAGAATTCACTTACCAAGGTGCTCAAGCTTGGTTGAGGAGTGAACGGTGGATCACAGTTTGCATGGGCCGTGCCGCTGGGATGCCGTCAAAATCAGACGACGGGCGAGAGCGGCGGAACGTCTAAAGCTAGGTGCGTCAACGCGATCTAGCGGACAGCGGCGTCGCGACGCCGCGAGGTGGGCGCGCGGGTTGCGGGGGAGCGCGGCCGCGAGAAGATGAGCGCGGCGGCGAGGAGGGGGGAGCGCGGGTCGCGGGTCGCGGGGAAGGAGCGACCGCGGCGCGGAGTCGGCCGACGGCGAGGCCGGTGCTGGCCGAGCCATGTTCACGGCGTGAACACAACCTAATAGTCGTGTTTCTACCCTTAGGAGTCTACAAGAGCACGTAAAGTTACATATTCTGCGCTTTGTGAGTTTTAAACTCGCAAGTGAACGATCTCGAATCGCACAATCCAGTTCCACAAGCCAGTTTTTTTTCTCTTCTTTTTTTCTGCTTGTTTAATGGCTCCGTGTCTAGCACCTTCAGCCAACTTTAGACAATGTTTAGTGTCCTTAGACATCTTGGGATCTCCATGCTCCAGGCCTTTCCAATTTTCAGAGATTAGGGCCGAGGAGAAGCTGTTTCAGCAGATCTACTCGTCAATTCCGTGAAAATTAGACGCCACCACCGGGATTTGAACCCGGGACCTATTGACGTGGAGTCAGACGCGCTGACCACTAGAACAACCTGGCCGGCGAGCAGTCAGTTTCCTGCAGGGGCTAAAGATGAAGATGAATGGGGGAAAGACGTGAAGAGAAAAGAGACGATCAAGAGAAATAAGAGGACAAATAAGATAGAAAACAGACAAAAGAGCTCTTTTGCCTCCTAGGAGGCAGTCCGATGCTAATATCGTGGTCAACAGATGCAACGCTCACAATGAAATTGGTAATAACGCCTTGATGCAACTATTCGTGCGCTGTGGATACACTGGTTGCGCGTAAAAAAATGAAGGCGCTCTACTACGACGACCAAAAATGTCAACGATCCTTGAAAGAGTCATTAAATAAAAGTACGTTGCAGAGTTTTAAGACGTAAGAAAATTAATTTCTCAAAGACTCTCCTACAGGCATTACATAAAGTTGACAAAATAGGAGAGAAAAGGTAGAAATGGTACATAAAAAAAAATTGAGAAACTTGGTATCGCTTCCCGCCACGAAAGATGGCGCCGATTCCCATGGAGCAGTGCGGGCTTTTACCAATGGATACATTAGTAGCATACCCGATGCAAAACGACGGGAAAGAGCGCACAAAACTAACGTGGTGAACGCTCAAAAATAGATACACCAAACCTTTTCCGAAAATATACTACCCTGAAAATGCACTCAGCATTTGATCCCGCGCTCCCGCTCTTGAAAGAGATTTGCAGTGGCTTTGAAAATTCCAAGGCGAATAGTTGCGATCTAGAAGTCCAGCGGCGTAGCAGCTCTCACAACTTCGGATTTGGGTTTTCGGAATTCTCTGAGGTATTGACCATTCGGCGCTCAAGTCCCAGCGGGCCGCGGGTCGGGTTCGCGATTTGCAGTTCCCCACCCGCTTTTCGCCTCACAAGTTCCAACCATGGTCGCCATCTCAGTCGAAAATATCTATTTTCGTCTCCAAAGTTCCCCGGAAAATGTCTCATTGAGTAGTATAAGAACTTTTTAAAATTCGATCATCGTGTGCATGAAACATCAAATGCTCAAAAAACCTACCCTGGTAAAATAGGTCTGTTGCAAACTTCAGCTAGAGCGAGAAGAAGAGTTATTTCTCGAAGAAAATGTCTCAAAAATAAAGATGAGTGCATCGGAAAAGTTTGAACTCCCAGCTCACCAGTCTGCGCTAGAAATATGTTTTTTTTTTTTTTTTTTTTTTTTTTTTTTTTTTTTCGATTTTCGGCTTCAGAAACAATACTGCGGCACACGTGAACATCTCGTAAGAGGAGTCGTTCCATGCAATCGTTACGCACTAGGACGGCGCTTCCGAACGCAAATCATGAGGAAGCACCATGGTCTCATGAACACAAGGAAAATCCAATAGAATCAAGAGTATTTTTTATCGTCAAATATTTTAAGAGTCTGCAGCCCGATCGTTGAAATTTATGTCGGCACGACAAGAATCGAAAATTGATACATTACACGGCGCAGATAGGGCTATGTATTGTCTTATCTTGCCGACATAGCCAATTAAAGTTTCAACAATCAGGCTGCTAGACTCTACATATATCCAAGAGACCCCAAGAGCACAATTGGACCGAGTTTAACAGAAAGGAACCAAGCCGCATCAAGTGTTGCTATATTTAACTGGGCATTTAAATTGTTTACGAGAGAATTTTTGAGTAAACTAATTGAAAATTTTTAAGGGAATTTGCTTCAAACTATGGAGAATTTTCACTGAATTCAAAATCCGCACAACCGTTTTCATGTAAAAAATTAAATTGCTCAATTAAATTCGGCAACAGCTGATGTGGCTTGGTTCCTTTCTGCCTAACGCGGTCCAATTGCATTGGATTTTATAGATCCCGGACTTCAGGTATTTTGGTATTCGGTCCTAAGCAAATGATTGGAATGTTTGTCTCACTGGAAATAGAAAACACACATTGGATCTAGAGTCCAGACTCTTAAAAACATTGACAAGAAAAAATACTCTCGGTTCAATCGGATTTTTGCTTGAATCGAAACAAAATCCGCTTAAATTAAGAGGCTTGGTTCTTGATTTAAGCTAGATTCTGATTGAATCAATAGTACTTTTTCTCGTCGATTTTTTTAAGAGTCCGGACTCTAGATCCAATGTTTTTTTGTTTTTTTTTCCAGTGCTGTTAGTGTCGATAGTTGGTAGAACGTAGTCAGTAAATCAATATATTAGTAGCTCTCATTGTAAAATGTAATCCATTCGGTGGTTCCTGATCTGTTGAGGTTAAGACGGAAGCCGGGCCGGGCAGCCGGGCAGCACTGTCCGAACCGGGGACATTATTAATTCCTGCTCGATATGACGTCGCCCCTCTGACGTAAGGACGTATCTCGATTTTCACGTAAACCTTGTTGTCCATATAACTCCACGTTTTCTAGGGCTCATGTCAGAATCGAGATACGCCCTTACGTCAGAGGAGCGACGACGAGTCGAACACGGACCCGGGAGCCGCGGGCTCTTCAGATTCCTGATCCGCGCTCGCCCTCGCTTCGATACATCGATTGATATGCCATTCAAACCCATGAAAAAGGATCGATAAACAGGGTGTTCCTTGACAATCGATTATTTACCATAGCTTCAAATGGGAAAGTATCGAAAATTGATCGTTCACTCCTCGCCACTGCTTTCCATTTCCCGTGCTTTGCGATACATCGATTGATATGCCATCTAAACCCATGAAAAAGGATCGATAAACAGGGTGTTCCTCAATAATCGATTCTTTACCATAGCTTCTAATGGGGAAGAATCGATAATCGATCGTTCACACCTCGCCACTGCTTTCAGTTTCCCCGCCGCGACCGTTTATTTCCCTCCGCTGATTTTTATACTCGGTTAGTTTGTCTCTTATTTATCGTCTCCCAGCACCCCTCTTTCCCCTTCCGCCTCGCCGTCCTCCACGCCGCACAGTGGATCAAATCAAAGGGAGGTCGGACTTTAATTTTTTGACTGAAACTGCGAATTTAGATGTTTATCTCGTCACATTTTACATTGTGAGGGTTGATCCTCGCAGAAAAGTTTACGAGGAAACCAATGAAACCACTTTTAGAACCGTGAAGTTTTATATAAACGGAGTTAGAAGCTTTTAAAGTTTCCAACATTTGTCCGACCTCTCTTATTGACTCGGTCTGCCGTGCGCCGTGTGTCCCTTTCGAGTCGACGACGCGGGACCCTGATTGAAAAGCGGACGTGAAACCTCACGTGCGAAGGAAAAACCCCGTATGAGCCTTTGCAGAAGTGTCACGATGTTTTGCCTACAGGACTCTTGACCTACACACAGGGCCGGATTTGCCTACTTGCCGCCCATGGGCCGCCTGTATTGTGCCGCCCCCTTCTCAGTATCGTTGTGAGACAGACATCATTAAAAAACCATCAAGTGAACGTGCCGGAGGGAAAGGGGTGCATGAGACGCGTTTACTCGTATTGGACACATTTTTTGCGAAAGCCCTATCAACACTACTAGCAAAAGTTCACGGAACTTTGCGCAAAAATTAAGTTCCGTAAACCTATCTCTGTGTGGACAATGCCTTGCATTTATAAGAAATAAACGGAAACATTGTGAAAGAACAAACATTAATGGGAGTAAATGATTTCAACTTCCGCTTCCGCACCGCGCTGACTGCACTGTGTTTGGCGCAATGCGTGAAGTATTCATGCAGTCTTGTAGGCGCTACGCGTTTCACGCCGACCGCTGCTGACGGCACTGTGTTCGACACAATGCGTGAAGTACTCACGCAGTTTTGTAGGTGCTACTAGGTATGTGTTACATGCCGACCGCCACGCCGAGGGCTTCTTTTTATCTCAAGTCCTCGTCATCGTTGCTCTCTGCGCCGCGCCACGCTGTCTCTTGTATCTCCGAAAGACGAAGAAAGACGAAACTCGACACACAAAGACGAAACATTTCGTCGGAGGAAAAATGGATCGATCTGGAATGGAGCTCTGCTTGCTATAACGGCAGTAATGCAAAAGTTACTTTCAAAGATTCAACGGTGGGTAACATCCATCGATGGCTGTTAAACGTCGCGTAAATAGTTTGTCAAAGTGAGGCTTTTCCGCGGATAAAGATCCTTCCCTGGTCTGTTGGAGACAGGTAGGGACTCTTATTTCCTGGTCTATAACGTTCAATCCTTGAAACTTCCATTTTGTTCCGTGTTCCGAAAAGTTTGGAGCGATTTGTCCGACTGACAAGCCTTTGCTTTTTTGCGATAGTCCCTTAATGTTGAGTTTACTGATGAGTAACTCTACGGAATAGTTCGTGGGTCTCCGAAAGAAAGTTGGATGGTCTCAACTACAATCGGCTTGAATGCACCGGGCGTCGTCTGATTTCCACTGTTTTTTTTTAACGAATAACTTTCTTGAGATTTTTTGAGTTATTTCTAATACGTGGGGGACCCAATAAAAACCCCGGAATTTTGCTGTAATTTGGTAACAGTAGAAAATATCCGGGTTCTACCGCTAGGAGGTGAAATTTTATGAATTTTCTGAATATTTCTGTATTACATTCAAGTGATATCTACTAGGTAATTAAATGATCTTGAACCATCTTCACGCCCAAAAATGCGATTTTTGTTCATATTTTCATCGGTTCTAGCCGATGGCGATGGTGTTTTAGAGCCGTACAAGTTATTTTTGCGTGCAATCGGAGGAAAATTAATGAAATTATTTGTTTGAAATGCCCAATAGCTTCCTGGTGAAAATGAAATTCGTGATCAAGAATGTTGCATTTTTTCAATTATGTGGTTTAGCCTGGGAAACGACGAAATAAATCATAAAGTAAATGGTATCTACTTGGTAATAATTTTTGCACCGAACGGGAAGCTGAATTTTACGTATTTCTGGTAAACGGAACCATGTGCATCAAGACATGAGCTCTGAGACCCATAAGATTATATGTCTAACAGGGCTCACATCATAATGCACTTTGTTAGTTCCTTTTGGCAGGGATACGTCCAATTTTCGTCAGGTTTAGGAACTTTGAGCTTCCTGAGCTAATATTTTGTTTTCCTGAAGGCTCTCTTAAATTATCTAATCGGATGAAGGAAGTGGATGCGCCTTCATGTTTAGGAACTGCAACGCGCACAGTCCAGGAGCGTGAATAGTTGTATGTATCAAGGCGTTTTTTTTAGATCGAGGATTGAGGTCCTCTACCGAGCAAGACTCTAGTATTGAAAGCGTTGCCAAAAATGAGCTTAATTGGATTTTATGTCGCAAACGTATCCCTCTTGTTTCTTTTTGAGGTAAGCAGCATCATGCCTCTGAGGCAGGAGTATGAAAGGAGAGTGAAAAATACAAATAAAATAGTCGAGAAGTAATACTTTACTCGCAAGAAGAACTATAAAATTAATACTGTAAATGAAAATAAATACGTGAATAAAAAACTATAAACTATAAATTATAATTAAATGGATAATAATATTAATAATAATATTAATAATAATTATAATTAATGGAAAATAATAACGTTGTTTTTAAACCGGACCAGAATTTGTAGTTCCAAATTGCAAAATGCTGTCCAAATGATCTTACGAACCGGTAAATATTAATCTACTTGTAAGTTAAACAACTGATTATCCGTAAAATTTAACCATGAGACCAGCTTCAAAAATAATTCAACACAACTAATGACGTCATACGCCGATTTCTTCACATTTCCTATTCCTTTTCATGTTTTAAATATTTTATTTATTGTATTTTTAAAAGAAGATACAATTGTTCTTTTTCGTAATCTTCGGAAATATTTTTTTTACTTTAACTAGGCTACGGGACCCTTGCCCCACGAAAAATGTGTGATATACTCGTGGGCTTGCGTCACAGAATGCCTCACAACGTAACAACTCTCCCACAGACATTGCTGACTATAATAATTGCTCAAAATGTAATTACCTCCGATACGTTACCTAGGTAACTAAGTGTAAAGATCATAAGTTACATGATTTTCTGGAGCCCAATCTTTTTGTCTCTTCTGAAAACTAATTTATGTCTGGTAATTCAGTTTAAATTATTTTCAATTGTAATTAATCATGTTTTAATTAATTTCTGATGATTTTTGCATTGTTTGTTTCAGGTGAGTTTCACGTCGTTTTTGCTGTCAGCAAAAATTACAGCCATATGTATATGTAACACGCTGTCTCACATGTGTGTAAGCGCTCTTTTTCATCTCTTTTTTTTAAATCGATTTTAATTTTCACGCATTTTTCCGATAACATCAATGTAGAATGTGCAGATGTCTGAAATATGGTGAATTTCATGTTTAAGATGGCAAAATAAAGAAAAGTTCAAGATAAAACTACTGAGAGAATTGAGCACAAGGAATTCCTTGGTTTCTAAATTGGACAAATATTAGCGGCAATAGGTATGATAAAATAGCCTAGTCTGCTAAAATACTTATACAGGGTGTCTCACGAAAAAGGAGCCACCTTGAATATCTGCCGAACGCGTCGGAATTTCGAAAAACGGTAAAAGACGTGTTCGTTTATATCGAGGGGGACACCTTTTGGCGTATTTGACATTTTCCCAAACCGCGGGAGGGGCGCGGGGCGGGGGGTGCCCCACCCGTAAGTCGAACTTTTCAAATGGCACCCCTACTTTTTTATTTCAGAAATCAATTCTACGCAAAAAAACAAGCCACCCTGTCCAAACCGAATGTAAATCGGACAATTTTTCAGTGATTG
>NW_017564154.1:2786501-2810779 GCF_001854935.1 Bemisia tabaci
AAAATGGGCGCCATTTTGAGATGGGCCAAGCGGCGCGCGTTTAAATGGGAGCCCAAAATACGGACTTTTGGACTCGTATTTCGTGGGTTAATATTGCTCAAAAAAATCGGGGAAAATTCCTGTGAACTCTGTGCACTCTCTAGTTTCCAAAAATGCAAGAATTACGAATTGCTGAACAAGCTCATTGAGCACTCTCGAACAGAGCAATAACATTTTTTCATGCAAACTCTCCAATGCGAGGATGGTTTTTTATGACACTTGAAAAGAGTCTTTGTCAAAGGGCTTTTTTATTTTTAAAACCTGCTCGGTTTATTCACGCTCAAAAAAGGTATACTTGTGAATAACTCGTTGAGGAGTTGAATTCCAAAGTTTTCGTCATGCGAATTATTTTCTACGTCGATTTTTGAAGAGAAAACATTTCCGAAATTTTCATAGAGCACGTAATGTCGGAATAGGAATGGAGAAACTGGCGCCACTGTTAAGCATTTTCCAGTCACCGAATTTGATGTCTCCTGAGCGGTACCGGGCCATTATTTCGGTACATAATCGATTATTTTCGGCTCGGATCTCGTCGACTAGAACCAAAAACATAAACTTAACAAAAACTCATTGTTTTTATTTTCTCGGCCATCATGTAGTCTGCAGGTTTCTATTTGGAATTTTAATATTTTATTTTTATTCTTCCGACTGAAAATGGCTCAGTTATGGGCCGAGACGTCTCGGCTTTGTCATATGTAATTTTTAGCCTTGTTTCCCGTTTCTCCGATGTTTCTTCTCCGATGTTTTTGATATCACTATTGTCTTATTGTATTTTATTATTGTATTTTATTTTTATTGTTTTTATTTTATTATTGTATTTATTCTCTTATTGTATTTTATTTTTATTCTTCCGACTGAAAATGGCTCAGTTATGGGCCGAGACGTCTCGGCTTTGTCATATGTAATTTTTAGCCTTGTTTCCCGTTTCTCCGATGTTTCTTCTCCGATGTTTTTGATATCACTATTGTCATACGTGCTCCTGTTTTAGAAACTTTGACCTTTGTTGACTAGAACATGACCCCAGCTTTCTTCACTACATTACGACTCTACGCGTGGGGCTTGGAGGACAAGGCGCATAAGTGCAGTTTCAGAAGAAATTTATATATTAATTATTTCAATTAAAACTAGTCTCAATGCATATTCTGTGACAAATTCGCTCCCGAATTCCAATTTTCAAGCATCAAAAAATCGGTTCGAAGTTTTTCCCCACCATATGGATCCTGTAATTTCGAAACCTCAAACGTGTATTTCTCGAAACGGTAAAAACTGCCCTGTATATGACACTTTTTCAAGTTGTGACCTTGTTTTTAGGCCCCTTGCTCATATTTTGAAGTAAATTTCGCAACGAGGCGCTAGGATCCCGATCAGACTGTCTGTAGAACTGCATTTGTTCGCCAGGATCCCGATCGGACTGTCTGTAGAACTGCATTTGTTTCCAATAGTCGACATCACCCACTCCCACTTCCTCCGCTCCGAGGGTGTCCCTGACATGCTCCTCATATTGAGCAGCCGGCATCTCCTCGTACGAAGTAGGGATATCCCATTTTTTGAAAAGATCCCGGACGTTCCGTGCAAATTCGTCCGTGGTCAAATGCCGCAGACCCTTACCTACAAATTCCCCGCGTAACCACTCTAAAGTCGGAGTGCTTGGCGAGTTCTCACTTTTGAGCCTTGAGAATTTGTCAGCGTCGATCTGGAACCGGTTCAACAATTCGATGAAAGTGGGGTCCGTATTGCAGTCGCAACCGAAGGGCCCAGGCGGATTGTCGTTGGTCTCTCCGTTGGTCAAAGGGACGAGTTCTCCGCAAGCGAAGAAGTCGAGGGGCGTCACGCGCTGGAGCATTGCCGCCATCCCGTTCCCGCGTCTCGGGGGCAAGCCGGGCCGGTAAGCGTAACCCCATGTCTTATCGCACAATTGTTGACACTTCTGAATTGCGATCAGCATTTCCGATACTGAAACAGACCGCAAAGGGCCAAACATCTTTCGATGCAGTATTACTGTTTCTAGCTGTGTAAGAAGTCAAAACTGCATTAAGAAAATAATGATCCTTGCGTTGTTTGTGAATTTAGCCTAACACGGTAGTTTTTCATCGTAATATGCAGTCCAATGGACACTAGACAAGGTACGAATTTCAGCATTCTGATACAAGTTTCTTAACTGAAATATAACGTAAAACACCATACGCACAGTGAAAATTACCGAAATTACCTCCTTACGAAGATATTTAACGATTCCTGATGCGTGAATTCAAACCACCCGCTCATGAAAACACAATGCTCTACGTGATTCACATCGCGCGCTAAATGTTTATCATGACAGTTTCTGCGATGTAAAAATCTTCAACCTCAAGCTTGACGCTTTGGTTCAGCTATAGCAAATTGCTTATAGTTTGAACATCACATGGTGGGAAATGAACATTGCTCGATTAAGAAGCTCGCTGAAACCGTTGTAGTGCGCGATTTGACTCATGTAGAGCTTTGAGTTTCTTGTGAGCGGGCAGTTCAAATTCCTCGTAACCAATGTGAAATAAAAACGTTAATATCTTCGTCAGGAAGTGGGTTCAGTAATTTTCGTCGTGTGAATCGTGTTTTACGTGAAATTCTGGTTCAGAAACATGTATCAGATTGCTTTAATTCGTACCTTGTCTAGTGGTCCATTTCGCGTGATTTTAATTATGATCGTTCGTAAAATTACCGTTAATTTTTCAGAGAATCTGTGCGTATCTTTAAAAAAATATTGATCGAAATTGAAGCATTAAATGTGGATTGCAACGTTGCAATCGAGGTAAATAAGCTCCATTTCGCGTGGAATGAACCATCGATATTTGAGTCCGTTTACGGCAGGCGTAACATACAACTATTTGACCACGGGTGTACGCATGTTGCAGCTCCGCCGGATTGAAGGCGTTTCAAACTGCGAAGATGTCTTGACTCTTCACCGCCCTGCCGACCCTCGCGAGCGGGACGAACGCTAAAATCGCTGCGACACTTAGACAAGGCGTCATTATTTATGACTCCCTTCTAATTTTCACCATAAAAAACAAAAGTAACTATCCTAATACCTACGATTTAGAATCAGGGACCGTGGTTTTTTTTCGGTAAAAAGAAAATAAGGAAAATAGGACTAAATAAAATATCGCGACGAAACTTCCCGTGATTTTAATTATAATCGTTCGTAAAATTATTTTTAATTTTTCAGAGAATCTGTGCGTATCTTTCAAAAAATATTGATCGAAATTGAAGCATTAAATGTGGATTGCAACGTTGCAATCGAGGTAAATACGCTCCATTTCGCGTGGAATGAACCATCGATATTTGAGTCCGTTTACGGCAGGCGTAACATACAACTATTTGACCACGGGTGTACGCATGTTGCAGCTCCGCCAGATTGAAGGCGTTTCAAACTGCGAAGATGTCTTGACTCTTCACCGCCCTGCCGACCCTAAATCCGAATTCTAATGCCGAACGCTAAAATCGCTGCGACACATAGACATCGTGTCATTATGTATGACTCCCCTCTAATTTGCTTGTGATCAGAGAGTCTTTGAGGTAATGAAATGGGTCAGTTGCGCTGGTCACAGAATCGTGTTTTGATGCATGATTCTTCGATGCAAGATTCGTTCAGATAGCAACTTTCTTTTTTAAATGTTAACCGGGATATCGCCCTTTGAAAAGTCCGGTTTTTACATAGAGTACATAGAGTCGTAATGTAAATGGGAGGGCTGGCGCCATATGTTCTGCTCGACGAATTCCGAGCCCGGTGTGCGCCGAGTTCGGGTCGCTTTTTCGATACATTTTCGATCCAAAATGGCGGTGTGGAATACGTGGTAATTCCTATCTCCTTTGTTGTTGTTGTTGTTGTCATCGGATGGCCGGGTACCCGTGTATCGCAAACAATCGATTATGTATCGAAAAAGTGACCCGGCGTCACACAGGAGTCTCGGAATTCGGGACATGGAAAATGCTTAAAAGTGGCGCCACCTCTCCCAATTATATTACGACTCTATGTACTCTATGGGTTTTTAACGCCATCCTCCGCGCTAGTGACACCCTTGGTTTCTTCCACCTTGTTATCATACCAGTCGGTGTGACGCACATTTGCACTGGTAACTCAACGTACCTCGGATGAAAGCGAGGTGGAATAAACCAAGGGCGTCACTGCCGCGGTTGATGACATCATAAACCGAATTTTTCAAACCTCCGATATCTCGGTTAATATTGGACGTAGATAGTGGATGTTTGGACCTACCTTATTATTTTTAGCTCATCTATAGGAATCAAGCATCAAAACACGATTCTGGGACCGGCGCAACTGACCCATTGAAAACTAGCGGAAAAGCTCTCGTTTTCCTTTGTTCCTTTTGACTTTTTCGATTTAAGGTCGGATAAGGAAGTTGCCGCCAGAAAAGAGCGAGAAAACGCGATTTTCGGTCAATTTTAAACGTTCGCACGCGCTCTAGTGACTTAAGTTTAAGTCTTAGTTTAAAATGTTTTTTTTTTCCGTCTAAAATTTACTTGGCTAAAACTTTGCCAATAACTAATTTTCGCGCCAACAATTATAAAGCGAGATTTTCGGCAGTTTTCCGACTTTTCCGGAAACACACGAGGCGAATTCAGTGGGAAGCATCGAATTCGAACTCAGCGGCAAGAAGTACATCAGAATCATCTTTAACCTCTTTTGACCTCTTTCTTGCATTCTTAAGCCCCTTTTGCGATCTATTGGCACTATCAGAGAAGCCCTCAGCCGTTTTCAATGCAGGCGCGTTGTGAGCGTTCACTGTGTTGTTAATATTCCTAAATATTGTTAAAAAAAAATCGGGGAAAATGCCAATGAATTCCCTGCTTTCTCTAGATTTCAGAAATGCAGGAATTCAACATTGCTAACAAGCTCATTCTATCCAACTTACCAGGATATTGCTCTTCGCTCTTAACTTCGGTCTCCTTTGCTCTCGCAGCTTGAGCCTTCTTATGTTCATAGTTGTGCTTGGCATCACCGAAGGCAATAAGAAGTTTGTAGAAGTCCTTTCTGTTAGGAGGATCCGTTTGGGCTATTGTTCATGTAAGGAAAAGAAAAGAAAGGGGTGGGTGCAAAATCGACAAAATTTCCCCCCTCATGGATGTTGACCAAATTTCAGTATGTCATTCCTCACTATGGGATACGCTTTTTCCCAAAATTTCACGGCCTGAAACGAATTTCTCTCCGCGTAGCAGCGTTGCCAAGTTGAAAACCGTCGTGTTCCATATCTTTTGAACGAAAAGAGATATTGAGATGCGGTTTGCGTTAAAATTCTCCAAAAATTGCGTTCTTTCGATGTATGTACTCAATTTGATCGTTTAGGTAATTTAAGATTGCAATGATGCCATTTTTCACACTTTCTTAAGGGTCAATTTTTTTTCAACCCTAGTACACCATCAAATGCCGGATTCTCGATTCGAAAAAAAAACTGTTCATTGTATTATTCGTACTTTTCCATTTCTTTTGATATATTATAGCTCCCAGGGAAACGATTAGTAACGGAGATATGAGCAATCTAAGTTTACGCTCCGCGCGCGCCGACCGGAATCCGGGCGCCGCTCGCCGCTCTGAGTCGTCTGCACACTCCCTTCCTTAAGCTTCACGAGGTCATTCCTATGTATTTTTTTGCGTACTTTCCATTTCTGGCCTTTGAAAAGGGCTCCGATGAATTTTTAGGGGCCTCGCGGTCCATTGTTGCCATTTTTTGCTCGTATTTAGGGTTTTTTCCCTATTTTACTCACAATTCTACTGAAAAACTTAATTTAAACGGAAAACTGTGTGCGTTGAGGGAAAGAACGTGAAGAAGAAATAAAAAGTCATGTAAAAATGTTTCCTTCGTTGCCAAATTTTCGAGAAAAATCGTACTAAAGAGCCAAATATTTGAAAAATTGGATAAATCCCCACGCCATGGTTTATGAAAGTGGGGCATAGCTTTCATATTGACGTACTTACGTAACAGATCTTACCTATCTATACAACATATTAAAAAAGCATAGTTGCATTTGGATTCCCACGATCTGAAATTTGTCCAGGATGTCACCTTTTGCGGTCTTTTCTTATGTGTAAGGTAGATCTTTTGAATGTTTTTCGACCTTTAGTCATCCTCCGTAGGGGTGTATCGTAACCATATGTCGTAGAACGTAGAAGGTTTAAGGAAATGAATAATGACTTTCATGCAGAATTGAAGAGCTTTTCCGGAAAAAGGGCACATACCGAAAAAACGTGTTGTGAGAAAAACGCATTTGAAGTTTTCACTCTTACTTTCTGGCCACTGAAGATGACATACATCGGAACTGGGGCACTTATATCAACGTTCATAAACTCCAGAATGAATAACGGCCATTGGTAAACTTACACTTCTTCCAGTGTTGTGGGAAGAATTTTTTAAAATTATTCGTTATGTGCCCTTTTCCTGGAAATGGACCAGTGGTCATAGGTTTTGGCTTTGAAGCTGAATTTTCGAGACTTCAACGAGTTTCTAAACAAGAGTAAATGATTCCGATTGACTAATAAATAATAATTTCGATTGAGAATGCGCGGGTGGATCATCTTCGATCATTAATAATGCAAAAGACTGCGAAACACGCGAAAAAATCGAAAAATTCAATCTCACACGAGACCATAAAAAATAAATCATTAATAATTAAAAAAATTCACGTGTGACTGGTGCAACGCGTAGAGAATCCCTACAATCCCTGCAACCCGATGCTATTGCATTGATTAGCAGAATCAGTGCGATGCATCTGTAGTGAGGGATCCTTATCAGTACCCATCACCTCCCTGCCTGCCCGCGCACTATCTCCTAAACGTCGCGGCGAAAGTATACCCAGAAGCAAATAGATGAAATATGTCTGTGACCCTTGACTTATTCTTAGCCTCAAAAAACGTGGTCTCGTAGCTCCAAAAATTGATCAATTAAGCTGAAATTCGGGGCATTGGTACATTAGGATGCAAGGAATTCATTTCTGTCACCTCCGATAGAGGGCACATACGCGTATGTGCCCTTTTTCCGGAATGCTCCTCAATTGTGGGCTTCTCTTCTCATGCAGCCTCTCTGCCTCTCATCTTGGGGAAGTGGCCCGTAGCATTAAGTCATACTTAAAATTATAATTATAAAATTAAGTTGAAATCATAATTCACTTTCCTAGAGACATCTTCGTCATAATTAATCCAATTTTTGGCACTTTAGGACGATTTTTCTTGAAAATTTGGCAACGTAAGAATAAGTCCTTACGAACGTTAATGATGTACTTTTTTACGTTCTTTTCAAAAATGAAAATTACAGCAAAAATACATACGATACACCCCTACGGAGGATGACTAAAGGTCGAAAAACATTCAAAAGATCTACCTTACACATAAGAAAAGACCGCAAAAGGTGACATCCTGGACAAATTTCAGATCGTGGGAATCCAAATGCAACTATGCTTTTTTAATATGTTGTATAGATAGGTAAGATCTGTTACGTAAGTACGTCAATATGAAAGCTATGCCCCACTTTCATAAACCATGGCGTGGGGATTTATCCAATTTTTCAAATATTTGGCTCTTTAGTACGATTTTTCTCGAAAATTTGGCAACGAAGGAAACATTTTTACATGACTTTTTATTTCTTCTTCACGTTCTTTCCCTCAACGCACACAGTTTTCCGTTTAAATTAAGTTTTTCAGTAGAATTGTGAGTAAAATAGGGAAAAAACCCTAAATACGAGCAAAAAATGGCAACAATGGACCGCGAGGCCCCTAAAAATTCATCGGAGCCCTTTTCAAAGGCCAGAAATGGAAAGTACGCAAAAAAATACATAGGAATGACCTCGTGAAGCTTAAGGAAGGGAGTGTGCAGACGACTCAGAGCGGCGAGCGGCGCCCGGATTCCGGTCGGCGCGCGCGGAGCGTAAACTTAGATTGCTCATATCTCCGTTACTAATCGTTTCCCTGGGAGCTATAATATATCAAAAGAAATGGAAAAGTACGAATAATACAATGAACAGTTTTTTTTTCGAATCGAGAATCCGGCATTTGATGGTGTACTAGGGTTGAAAAAAAATTGACCCTTAAGAAAGTGTGAAAAATGGCATCATTGCAATCTTAAATTACCTAAACGATCAAATTGAGTACATACATCGAAAGAACGCAATTTTTGGAGAATTTTAACGCAAACCGCATCTCAATATCTCTTTTCGTTCAAAAGATATGGAACACGACGGTTTTCAACTTGGCGACGCTGCTACGCGGAGAGAAATTCGTTTCAGGCCGTGAAATTTTGGGAAAAAGCGTATCCCATAGTGAGGAATGACATACTGAAATTTGGTCAACATCCATGAGGGGGGAAATTTTGTCGATTTTGCACCCACCCCTTTAAAAATAAAAAAAAAATAAGAAAATTGAACTATTAACACGGACCGAATATGATTACATTTCCGTAATCCTGAAAATGTTGGGTGAGCGACCAGTACGTGAGCGTGAGGACTCGTACACCGCCGAGTGAAGGAACTAGGAGCGCGACGCGCTATGAAAAGTCGAGAGGGAACTAGCTCGCTGACGAAGCACCACGCCGCACAGAGGAGATGCCGCAGTGCTGCCGTGATAGCGAAGAGAGCCGTAAGTGGAAAATTTTCGAAATCAAGTTTTCTTCAAAATTCGTCTAAACTCTTTTAGATGAAATTACTGAGACAGCTAAAACAGCAAAATTCATCCTAATTTAATGAAAACGAGATGTATGAGAAAGCCGTAAGTGCACAAAAAATGACACAGTTTTTTTCAAGACAGCCGCAGGTGCATGAGAGCCGATGAAAACAGTGCTTTCCAGTAAAGTGCCGCCCTCCTCTGCCAATTTCTAACCTGAAAATGTGTTTGTTGTGCGTCCAAAACGCAACCACGAAAGCATGCAGAAGATAGCACTTACGGCTGTCTTGCCTAACAATAACCTAACACGAAACTGAATTTTACCTTTTTCATGTACTTTAAAATAAAATCGGTCGAGTTTTAATTCCCCAAATGTCGGCCTCCTATGGTGTAGTGGTTGTAGCGCTTGCTCTATACTCGGGAGGTCCCGGGTTCGATTCCCGGCCAGGCGACCCGAGTTTGATGGTCTCAAACAATGGTTTTCTGGGGCTGGTTCAGTAGGGACGGAGGGGGGACGGGACTTAAAGCGTGGGATTAGCCCTTGTGGGCTATTTGAAGTAGTGAAAAAAAAAAAAAAGATTTCTAGGAGTCTTCCGGACGAATAGTGGCAATTAGACAAAGAACAGAGGCTTCTTTCAATAAAATGTTCCACTCAGAAGCTTCTGAGCCCGTTTTCTCAGAACTTCATTTTTGCACTTACAGCTCTCTTCGCTATCACGGCAGAGTGGCCATCATCGCGAAGAATCTGTGTTCTCGCGAGAAACGAAGGGGGTGCCTGACACGCAGCGAAGCGCCGCGAAAACCTTAGATCGCGGTAGAGTCCCTTTATACCCAGAGTTAAGACAACTCGATTATCAGCTGACTGGCAGCCGGCCTTGGCTGGCCATGGAGGCCGAAACGAGTGCACCTAAACGAACGATATTGAGGGATAAGGATCAGGAATCCTGCGATGTCTGTCACACAAAAACAACAACATCAACAAATTGATCAATTAAAACGAAAATTAGATTGGTTTGTGAATAATTTCTTAATCTATTTTCATTTTAGACCGATGGAAATAACAATTTACTCTTGATAAACCACAATTAGGTAATATTTTCATTATTCTTGTTCACATTCGAGGTACCGCCATCTTGGTGCACTCGTTTCGGCCTCCATGAGCGAGAACCAATCAGAATTGGATTTTTTTTTAGGCCACTTTCAGCCCAACCAAAAGTGAGTTGTCTTAACTCTGGGTATAAAGGGACTCTAGATCGCGGTGGACAGCACCGCTAGAAGTACTCTGAACCGCCGCGTGCAGCGCAGAGGGATGTCATAAATCAGGTTGCAGTCGTCTTTTTGCAACATATTGATGTGTTTAAATCAATTTTGCCACGCAAGAATGGCGTTATGTCTCCTCGTCCACGGACCCACGCCCACGCCTTATGCCAATATTTTCCGTATGCATGGATCAGCCTGAATCAGTGGCTCTTTATCGTCAAATAAAGTCCGTTTTGACTTGAAGTCGCTAGAGTTGAATGTATATTTGCAGTTTTTGCTCTCCAGAGTTGAACAAAAAAAGATCCAGAATTCGCTCGCGTTACTAAATAATTGTAACATAGTACACAAAAATAGCCCAAATAATTTAACTATAACACACAAGACAATGCATGGGTAACCAAGGCCAAAACAGGAAAAAAAAAATCTGGAACGTATCGGGGTAGTGTCAACCACCTCTGCGACCAAGAAACCAAAATAAATATAAAAAATCATAAAAATCAAAAGACTCTTTAAACCCCCATTTGTGATAACGAGAGAAGAAGAAATGTGTTAGCACCAGTCCAGGTTTTTATTTCTGTTTTAGCCTTGGTCACCCAATGTCCTGTTTGTTAATAATAATGTTAACTATAATGCCAATACTCACAAAAGAGGGCCATCAATTTTCCGTGCAATTCATCATAAAGCCGTTTTTCTGGGCTTTCACACTCTTCTCTCCTCTTTCCAGGGTCGGTAAGAGGTCCCCAGAATGGGAGATTATTCTGAGGAGGGTCAGATGGCCTTTTGGGAGATATTTTGCCCTTGGGATCTTGTTCAACATTTTGGATGGGATTATGAGGCCTCACCGGTAACCATCTAGGACGAAATTTTTCGGGGGCCTGAATAGGGGGCTGCTTATCACGCGGAGGACTGTTTTGTGGTGTGGAAGCAGGTGGAGGTGGAGGGTAGAGAGTATGTTTATTCCTGCGCGGAGATACGGACGAAGCTTTTTGGCGAGAAGGAGATGCAGACGAAGAAGTCCTCGGAGAGGAAGTCGGAAATCCCTGAAGAGAAGCTTTAGGCAGGGACCTGCTGAGAGCGGAAGACAGATCCGCCTCCAAAGACGAGGACCACCGAGTCCCGTCGGTTGGAGTCTGCGAAGGAGGTCCAGGCGGGGTCCTTGGAGGAGACCTCGCGGAGTGCTTATTTGAAGGAGATGTGGACGGAGTCTCGGAAGAAGATTTCGTTTGGGTTTCGAAAGAAGGCTTTACTGGAGACTCGGATGGAGACTCTCCGGGTGAAGCCGCGAGTTCGGCAGCCGTGGAAGAGGACCTTGGAGAAGGCTTCGAAGGATATGTTTTGGTAGGAGATCTGGAACGAGTCTTGGGAGGAGATTTTGTTGGTGATCGCGTTTGAGATTTAGATGGAGATGTTTTGGTAGGAGATCTGGAACGAGTCTTGGGAGGAGATTTTGTAGGTGACTGCGTTTGAGATTTAGATGGAGATGTTTTGGTAGGAGATCTGGAACTAGTCTTGGGAGGAGATTTTGTTGGTGACTGCGTTCGAGATTTAGATGGAGATTGTCTGGGTGATGCCTCAGGTTTAGGAGTTTGAGAGGGAGCGTACCTGAATTCGGGTGGTGTCAAGCAATAAGGTGTAGGGATTGGGTCCTCTTGGGTGTGACCACGGGAGGGTGTGCGCGAAACCTTGGGTGAAGACTCGTGAGGAGATTTGGGTGAAGAGGGTGAAGTTTTCTTTGCTGGAGGAGATGAAAGAATCTTGGAGCTATCGTGGGAGGTATTATATGGTGAAGAGGATTTGGATAGATCTGTGAAAGGTGGACTCAACGGAGGACTTTCGTCGATCGATAGATCTCTCCCGACTGAAACAGAAACAATACAATGTCCGATCTTAATGAATAGAAGTGGGTCACACAGTAAGAAAAAATAAGCAAAATTTTGAGTTAAATGGGAAGTAAAAAAATAAGTACTACAAGCTGTCGGTCAATTTTCATGTTAGTTTTCCCTATGTCAAATCGACCAAATCTTCGTGTTGAAGTGACCAAATCTTCGTGTTGAAAATCCAAGGGACATAAAGGGTCATAATAGATTCCTTTGTTCTCGGCATTAATTAAAAAATTGTTACCAGCACTCTAAACGGTCTCCACGTTTAATTATCACGATGAGAAAATACAACTACGTTCCTGCCGCGGAGAGGCTTTAAAAATAACCCGAGTGGAATAGGGATAGCATCTAGATCTACCGGCCGCCTCACGGCGTATTCCAATGAGCCCGCTATAGGATAGAGCGCTCAATAATTGGATTGCATTTTGCAGTTTGGACCTGTAAATTCTGGCTCATCTGAAAAAAACACTTATGTGCATAGGGAAACTAATGGCACATACGTTGTTTTTAAACCGGGCCGGAATTTATAAGTCCCAACTACAAAAAAATGCAGTCCAATTAGATCCGTTCGAATGGACTGCATTTTGCAATTTGGACCTATAAATTCTGGCTCATCTGAAAAAACAATTATGTGCATAGGGAAACTAATGGCACATACGTTGTTTTTAAACTGGGCCGGAATTTATAAGTCCCAACTACAAAAAAATGCAGTCCAATTAGATCCGTTCAAAAATGTCAAGTTTGCATGTAAATTTTGAAGGGTGAATCCGCAAGCGATCTTCGTATAGAGACGAAATCCACCCCAACGATG
Organism: Bemisia tabaci; assembly: GCF_001854935.1. Lineage (NCBI taxonomy): Eukaryota > Metazoa > Arthropoda > Insecta > Hemiptera > Aleyrodidae > Bemisia > Bemisia tabaci. Next base: position 2,799,132 of record NW_017564154.1, read on the forward strand.
CACTGCTACACAGTTTGTGTCTTTGAACAACAAATATTAATTATCCTATTTCACTAATTAATTTCAGAACCTGATCCATAAAATATAGCAGCATTAATACTGGCAATGAATAGTATGACATCGGGTTTGTGAAAAATTACGATGAAATTGAGGAGTACGAATAACTCCTATCGACTCACTGTGTAAGACATAAGAGGGAGGTGTAAATTGGTTGATTCATTCCCTGAACCTAGCATCATTTTCTCTTGCCTTACACGATGATTGAATCGTGCGTATGTAGTTCACAAACATGTCATCGCGTGTTTTGTTATTTGTTTGGTTTTTTTTGTTTTTTTGTTTTTTTTATCGACTTGACTGATCTCATGTGTCGCAAATGTAATGTTTACAGTCGTAACTTTTAACAGAGGAGATGCATTTAAATCATATTATCACTTTTTCGAAGGAAGGATACGTCCAATAGTCAAATTTTTGAAGAAAAAGAATTGGTAAAAAGGAATTGTTTGTTGCCGAGTAATACGATTCAATTTATTGTCATCTTTGAAAACATATAATCTAACAGTAATTTTGAAAAGTTTGGCATCTTACCTGTCCTAGATCTAGAGGCATAACTAGAATCATCCCCCTTTGTAGGGCTGGCCTTAGAGCCAGGCTTGAAAGAACCCATCCAGGAGGAACCTGAATAAAATAGATCAGTTTCAGCGAAATCAGCATAGATGAGTTTTTATGGTATTAAAATTATCAGTGATTACTGCAGGAAAGGTCGTAATAATGATCTCATGTAAGTATCTTAACTGTCACAGAAGTGTTGGTGTTAAAATTAAAACGCTACTTCTGCGGTACTTCATTTTGTAATTAGGGACCACAATAATTTCTGGTTTATTCTCAAAAGCACTTGGCTGCAAAGGAATAATAGCGGAATGTGTGCCGTGTCTAAAATGAGTCAGAAATCGGTGGAGTCGGTGTGGAGTGTAGCCGAGTGCTAGAAATAATGTAACATTTTCTTCAAAAAACCCCTTAACCTTTAAACACCCATAATAAACCCCCCTTAATAAACTTTGACCGAAGCTTTTCGAGGCAAGCGCTTCATCGTCAGGGTCACAAAGTATAAATCACAAAGCCCCCTAGTTATTGAAAGACAGTGACCAGAATCTCGGTAGATGTAGCAATTCTCGCAAGTTCGCCGACTGTTTTCCTCCAGTGTTTATCGATTCTTGGTGAAGCAGGCCACCCAGAGACAAGAGACCCTCCACTAGTATCTTGTCCATTGTGGAAGCTTTTACTTTCGGGACTTCAGCATTCTACTGTTGACTTACCTACATGGTTGATGTTTAACAACGTGTTGGCAGTTTCGTTTTGCAAACAAGTCGAAAATGGCCGAAGTTTGCGAAACTTGTTTGGCTCATGACGTCACCCGAAGCTCATCATTGACCATGTAGGTAGGTCAACAGCCGAAATTGAGGTGATGACTGTTGCTCCCTAATAATGGGCCTGTTGCAAACTTTTGCTAGAGCAAAACTAAGAGTTGTTTCTTATAGATAATGCCTCAAAAATCACGATGAGCGCATCGGCAAACTCTGAAATGCACTCATAACTTCACAAACTGCGTAAGAAATTTGCGGTTTTTTGAGCTTCCCGCTTCAAAAACGATACTACGGCACAGGTGAACATTTTGTAAGAGGAGTCGTTCCATCGTCGGCAATAATCATCATAGCCGACGCCAATCCGCCAAAACACGCTTGATGGGACGAGATAACACCTGAACTGGATTAGACCAGATAACAATCGGTGTGTTAACGTTCATATTTTCCGCGCCCGAATTGATTGACCTTGAACTCTCCTTGAATTACGCGCGGAACTGCGTGCAAGCGTCGGCCATGATGAATATCGCCGACGATGGAGCGACTCCTCTAACAAAATGTTCACCTATGCCGTAGTATCGTTTTTGAAGCGGGAAGCTTAAAAAAACGCAAATTTCTGACGCAGATTGTGAAGTTATGAGTGCATTTCAGACTTTGCCGATGCGCTCATCGTGATTTTTGAGGCATTATCTGTAAGAAACAACTCTTAGTTTTGCTCTAGCAAAAGTTTGCAACAGGCCCATTGTCCATAAGGAACTATTGAATCCCCGAAAGTAAAATCTTCCACCTGTCGCTAGGAGGCCAGTGGAGGGTCTCTTGTTTCTGAGGCCACCGCACCTAGGAATCGAATGTTTTACATATGTGTTAAGGACTGAATACACGCTCAAATTTCCGTAAATTTCCGATCAAAATTATGACAAAAATGGCGGTCGAAAGTTATTCAAATTGTTAACTAAAATTAATTAAAGCAGCGTCTTGATTGAAAAAAGCATGAAATAAGCAGACCCACAGTTCCATCATCTACCAGCAAATTTTTGCAGGCCGCAAAAAATTGATTGTAGATGGTATGCGCACCAGTCACCATTTGATCGGAAATTGATGGAAATTTGAACGTGTATCCAGGGATTTAATGGAGGAATAACAGTGTTGCCATCTTGCAAGAATTTTCGTCGATCGCAGGGTGAAAGGACGACTAAATCTGCGTGCTTTTCTGGTTACAGAAAGTATGTAGGCGTAAGGACGTGCAGAAAAACATTACATAGATATTAATTTCTATTTTTAAGTATTGTATTGTCCTATTTTTTTTTTTTTTGGATCCGACACATCTCAAATACTTAATGAGCCTAATATTAGACCTATGTCTTTAAATAAGAATGTACAGTAGACTCTGGATTATCCGGCTTCGTATTATCCGGACTCTGGATTATCCGGACGATTTTGCAACCATGTAACTACGTACGCATTCCGATAAGTGAGCGGATCCGCGGAGAAGCGGTCGCAAGGCAAATTGGCTCCTGCAAGGCTGTAGGAATACTTCACGCATTGCGCCAAACAGTGAGGTCGGCGTGGAACGCATTAGCGCTTACTAGATTGCATAAATACTTCTCGCATTACGCCAAACGCAGTGCAGTCGGTTAGTTAGCCTAAAACGCACATTAGCAGCTACAAGACTGCATGAATACTTCACGCATTGCGCGCTTTAATCGTTGTATTGTAAGTTATCGATGTCGGCTACCATTCACAATCACCATTGAGTCGTTCAGTTTGGCGTCAACCTTTTAAATTCGTGTTGGTATGTACATGATGTATACATAATATAAGAATACTGCACTATTGGTTGGTGGTGTTTGTATTTACTATTATTATCCGGATTTCTTTTTCATCCGGATCGAGCCCGGCACCAATTAATCCGGATAATCCAGAGTCTACTGTATATCGATTCCAATAGAAGGAACTGATTTTTGATGAACCTCCGGTATATCATGCATTCATATGCATTATTTGCGTGATAAGAGAATCCACGCCAGATAAGTTCACGCCTTTTTAGAGAGCAATAAAGCTGACCAAAGATCTTCTGCTCCTATTTTACAATTGAGGACACCGCACCAAGAACAGCCTATAAGCGTATAGGTCGTTATTACGCCCATCTGCTTTTCGGATTCTACGTACCCTGGACTATGCTGTGGTAGCTATAGAATATAGATAGGTAACGGCTCGAGGTCGAAAAACCTTTTTTTTCCGAGTTAAGTCAGGCCTCTGGATCGATGGGTGCAAGAATGACCTCTAAACGGGCCTATAAACTTGAGGGCCTATAAGGTGCTAGTTACCCCTTTCTTTACTCACTATCGATATTCTTTCATTTTGCGTTAATTATGCGTGATTAAAATGATTTATACTACTTCATATTGCCACCAAAATGACTGTTGGGCGTAATAATGGCCTATAACCCGCTTTTTTAAAATAAATATATGAGAGTATAAACCCAAAATGTATCGCAAATCTACCCGGCATCCTTCAATAGAAGGGTTAGGTTACCCAAAAATACCAAAGCTGGTTACCTGCATAGAAAAGTCTGCGCAGTACATCAAAAACAAAACTTTAAAAGCGTTTTTCTAAAAACGCGGTTTCCAGTTATAGGCTGTTCTTGGTGCGGTGTCCTCAATTAGCATTGAAAATAAGTACAATAATCAAAATGGCACATCCTCTACCTCACCCTAAAAATGGGTAAACTTATGCTTGACGTGGAGCGTGGATCCTAGTCGAAACTATGCGCCCGTTAAAAAGACATCGAACTGCATTAAAAAAGTATCTACCTCTTGAAAAGGACTTGGTCGCAGCTTTCTTGAAGGTCCCCACTTTTTTAAAACTTCTTGATAAACCTGAAAGAATCATTAAGAGATTAGTGTATAAAATTTTCAAAATAACCAGTGTTGTCAAAACTGCATCAAATCTTGCAATCCACGCCAGGGGTGCAAAATGTTTCCACGTTTTCATGCGCCCGCCGGCCAGCTTTCCACATTTTCCTCATCAATTTTCCACAGTTTCCCACGTTTCACATCAATTTATAAAATGAGGACCAGTTTTTCCTCTCTTTTTTCATTAAGCATTTTTTCATCTATTTTCCTCTTGAACTCCTTTGTGCATTGAATACAATTTTATTTATATCTGTGGTTTAAAGTCAACAAAATGTCACTCAATTTAGATGTGTTAAGTAATTTCCAATGCATAATTTCATTCCAGGGTTGCAAATTTGGCCCAATTTTTTCTTCCTCTTCTTCTTTCTTTACAAAAAAACTTGTGCAACTTGAGTCCAAAATTTTTCCGACTTTTGCACAAGATCTGAAGAACAATCAGTAAAATTTTTTTATTAGATATGCCAAAGTTTTTCCTGGTAAATATGCTATTTTCCAGGGAAAATTTGGTAACATTCAAATGTAGTTACGCTCTCTTATGGGGAGAACGATGACATGAGCTGTGGTCTTTCAGTGCGTTTTACTCGCAATGCCTCGTACTATAGAGTATACGTCAAATAATCTTACTTATTTTCATTAATCGTAGTGCCTTTCAAATGAATTTTTAAATGATCATGGAGAACTTGCTGTGTATGAAAATACTCTTTTATTACCTGTCATTAATTTTGAGATAGAGTTTTGTTTTTGCGGAGGCCGTGTAGATCCTCCAGAAGTATCCATGGAAGTATCTCTGGATACTTTAGAGGTAGTGTGGGCGGCAGACCTTCCAAATCTTCCCATGAAACTATTTCCGAAGCTGAAATCTATCATTACAAATACATTGCATTTAAGAGAATGGAATCAACACGATTACAGTGTGGTAAAAATCGTGATTCTTTATCAAGATTTTTCATTATTTAGGTAAGATTTCCTTGCTTTATTGTATCTGGGCAAACATGCTTGCCGCGGTGGCGAATAAAACAAACTCGAAATCGATTCGATTCTATCGATCAAATCGATTTCGAAAGAACGAGCTTGTGACAAACGACGCAGATTTCACGCTAAGGAATGGATCCCAGACTTTTTTGTGTGTGATTTTCGGGCAAATTCGTGAATTGGAAGTCTTCACTTGGCTGTAATTTTTGTGTGCAATAGATCCATTCAAAGTGTATAGAAACCACAGGTCATTGATTCATGCGATCTCATCCCATATGTCTGTAGTTTAAGTGAGTGCAGTTTCAGTGTGTAGTTTCGTTTAGTGACTCGTTCATCTTTGATACATTTTTTTATTAAGTATCTTAGAATCGCTCCTTTTCTTTTTCTTTGTTTTTTGAGCCGTAATAATTTTTTCTGTTTTTATGAGAAATCAATTATTTTTTTGTATTAATATTTCAATAGCAATAAAAATAGACAGGAAAAGGCGGGAACGAGGCTGAAAAAATACACAACACTTACTAACCACGGGACGTTTCGACCGGTCTCCCGGTCATTATCAACCGCCAAAAGGAAATTTAAGAAAAAGAAAAAAAAAGCCAAAAACAATGTTACCGGTCCCTGGTCATGGCGGCCAGAAGACAAGGTTATTCCAAACAAGCCTCCCTGAAAAACCGGTGAACTTTAATTGATATTTCGCCCACACGAGGGCAGCAGGTGACGGTCAACAAAAAAAAAACAAGAAGACAAATCTAACATGAATATGTTGGAAAAGCGTGCCGAATAACTGAAATGTTGGGCTTATATTTTTACTTTATTTTTGCGGGCTTTATTTTTGGGACGGAAAATTGGGTATTGGAAAAGGTGTAGCCAAGTAAATTACCGACAAAATTGAAAAAAAAAACAAGTTTTAAGCTAGGACTTAAATTTAAGCCACCAGAGCGCGCGAAACTTAAAAATGGACCGAAAATCACGTTTTCTCGCCCTAGTCTGGCCGTAACTCCCGAAACTGACCTCAAATCAAAAGAGTCAAAAGGAATAAAGGAAAACAAAAGCTTTCCCGCTTGTTTTCAATTTCATTATCTCAGAGACCCTCTGATCTATAGATTACCTTTGTAGGGAGAGTATGGACAACTCAATTAGTGTAGTTCTTAGGGCCTAAAATGGTGACAGTGTGAAAAAAAAAACAAGAAGAAAAATGCGACATGAATAGGCTGGAAAAGCGTGCCGAATAACTGAAATGTTGGACTCATACGTGCTATTCTCACGTCTTTGCTATTTGTATCACTTGGTACTTTTTGCTGAATTTGGGAGAAAATATTGATTCATGAACGTTGAATGTAAAATAATTTTAAAGATTCCGTCCAATTATCTCGCTATAAAGCTGATATGCGGCATTTACGCACGACCGCGATTTGGGCGAACTGCCGTGCATCGACATCGCGTTACGTTAATCACTTCGGATTTCGAACTGCAACTTCTTTTTTATTCGGCCGATTTTTACAAATGAGGTCTCTTTAGTTGTATTTTAACGGAGAGTAAGAAACACACCCTAAATAGACGGAAAAGAATTTTTGTGAAAATTTGGTGGATTCTGGCGTCACGGTGAATGGTTAATCGGGCGTGGAAGATAAGGTTCGATGGCGGCGAGGCGACCGCGACACACTGAAAAACAATTCTCGGCGTTTTTACCACGGTCCGTTGGTACCTTTACCATCTCACTTTTTTTTACCAATTATTGGTAGTTTTACCAAGACAGACTGGTAAGCTTACCTAAAAACCGGTATTTTTACTGTTTTTTCTGTTGAGAATACCACTTTTATCGGTAATCAATTCCCGGCAACTTTGCCATTTTATCTCGGCAATTCTACCACAGTTGATACAAAATTTTGGCGTTTTTACCAAGGTCCAGTAAAATTATCGTGAAAATTCAATAATTTTACCGAGTTTTCTCGGTATTCCATAAATGGTAACTTTACCAAGAAAAAGCTAGGATCAAATAGAACCCTAAATTCTTGGTAATTTTACCCTTTTCTTAGTAAATACTCCGAGATTTTTATTTCAGTGCAGCCCCTAAAATCGGAAGTTGTGCCGCGTGTATTGAAAATATGACCGTGAAACGAAAACACTGGACGCTGTCGACTGAGGTAAACAGGCGGCGTTTCGAAAATATTCGCATCCCTGAATGCAACTGTTTTTCTTCATTCAGTTTGAGTTTCCACGATTTAATAGAATATATCGACATGAAATGCGGGAGAAAGTTAGGACAGTAAATTATTTATTTAAATGTGATCAGAGTTTGCACTTACTCTTCTTTGTGGACGATGCCTCAACTTGTTCTGCTGGTCTAGATACAGTAACATCTTCAACGCCTATTGAAATGAAGAATTCGATGTATTGAACACATTTTACATTGAGGAACTGAACTTTATGGCTCATTCATAAAAAACTAAAGCACCTACCTTCGTAATTAAAATAATGAGACACATGCTGTTTAGTCACATTTTTGCTCTGCACACATTTAGTCTATATCAGGTGTCAGTTGGAAATCGACTTCAGCCACCCATCACCGATTGATGTCCAGACCGATTTTGTCAAGTTGGGTAAAACAATCGGATTTCAAGGATTTGACGGAAAACTTGTATCTCTAAGTTGCGAGCGCTTATTACATTTTAGAGCCCATCAACGGCTTAAAATTCGACTAAATATTCCGGCTATTGCTTACTCCGGGCACGTCCAATTATAATTTTGAATAGCTTTCCCTTTCAACTAAGTTTCTCGTATACGAAAGTTCAAAACCACGACTTACGTTCGGTTTGACTGGATCGGGCGTTATTTTATCATCCCAATACGCGTTCGTAGATCATCGCCCTAAACGACGGTATTAATAATTATTATTTAAGTACTAATAGATTAATAATCTTTCCATTATTTTGAAATATCTCTAGTTCAGTATTCGAAACTCACAGGCGCCAACGCGACAAATGCGCCTAAAAAATCGGCGAAGGCGCCTAAAAAATGAAAGCTCTGCGCCAACGTGGATCCTAAAAAATGCCCCCTAAAAATCTGGATTTTCATAGAAAGTCACATAAAGAAAGGAAAAGAAATCTACTTAAATTGAAAAACTCAGAATTGTCAGCACTCCAAGTGAAAGCTTTTTCTATTCTTCACGATTTCATTCTAAGTGCTTTTGTCTTCCCCAAGTTACAGCTACTATAACTAGTTCTGTTACGAAAACATTTTGCGTCTAACCTTTCACTAAATGCGCCGTAATATGTAGGCAAAAAGTGAATTTGGCCCCTAAAAAATCTTCAATGGCGCCTAAAAATCAGGCTTGATGCGCCACATGGCTCCTAAAACTCAAAGGTGAGTTTCGAACACTGCTCTAGTTTTGTTTAATTTCATCATTTTTTTTTAAAACTATTAATGAATCTTAGCTGAGCCAAAACGGGTAAAATCCAGAAATTGGGATCATAATAATCTCCAATTTCATCTCTTGATTCTTGAATATTATAAAAATTCTGGGCTTAAACTTTCAGCACCAGAATCTTTCGGTGCTTACAGCGTTTTCATTTGATAAGAAATGGATGGTCGAATACTTTGATGACAGTTTTTTGCGATTTTCGTAAAATCGAAAAAATGTTGGATATTTTTCGTTTTGACTCTGCACCGCGCCGCCGCCGTGCCGAGAAAGAACGGCGTATGAGCCTTCAGACGTTTCAAAATTTCCTCTGTTAAAATACGAATTTCCAAGGAAATCTGTATATGTATTTCTCCTAATTCGTCAGAGAATTTCATTCGCGATCAGATCTAAGTTCCTTCGCACGGCAACACACGCCTCAATTTTCACCTTGTCTACGAGTCCATTTACAGAAAATAGAAAGTGCAATTACAATATACCTTTATCACCACCGATGAGCGAAATAGTAAGCAGTAAGAAGACACTGGAGATAGTCACAACTAAAAAGGACTGCATTCCTACGAGGGCAGAGAGTGCGGGACCGTGTAGGAACAACTTTGAAGCAAAACGGAATCCTTTTAACGCACATGGTACCCCGGCGAAACTCCCTCAAAAATTCACCGAACAGCAATGACGTTTTTCTTTCGTGTCATTCTCCCACCCAGAATTTTTTACACTTTTTTCCCCCGAATTTTTAGACTCATTCGTTGTCTACTGTCTGAACCATGCATCAGCGGACAAATTCACCTTTTCCAACTGTCAGAATACGGCAAAAAGCAGTATTTTTTTCCTCTGGAATAATGACCTTTTTTTAGATACAGCTTAAATCACAGCTTAGGCCCAATGACATTGAATCTAAGGATTTTAAAAGTCATAGCCGATAATGCTGCGCCAATTTCTAAGAAGGTAAAATGGATTTGCGCCTCTTTTCTCCTGATTTTTTTTATAATACCCCATTATGATTCGTGCTCTCTTTGATCCAAACACCTTTATAGTGTAAAAAACTCCCATAATTTTTTTTAGAGCCAATGCTGGAAAAAAAGTCTCTCGGGTCCAGAGTCCAGACTCCGAAAAAACTAGACAAGAAGAAATACTTTTGATTCAATCGGATTTTTGCTTGAATCGGGAGTCAAGCCTCTTAATCCGAAGCGGACTTCCTTTTCATTCAAGTTAACATCCGATTGAACCAAGAGTATCTTTTCTTGTCAAATTTTCCAAGAGTCTGAATTACGGATTAAAGAAACTTCTTTTTCGGCAAATGAAAGACGGTAAATTAGTCGGATTTTATGAAAGCCCTTTGATTGAATTCACTTGTTTTCAGTTTCAGTCCATTTTTATTATTATTTTTATTTTTTTTTTTAAATTTTGGAGAATATATTTTCTCCTTAGACTCTAGAAGTTCAATTTGCGCGATTTTAATTTTAATTATTCAGATATGGCTCTATGGGTTATTACTCTATGGCTACTATGGGAAAAAGAACAAAAAAATAGGGGTAAATCAATCTCATTTCATGCAAATTGAATCCCCCCCCCAAAAAAAAAAAAAAAAAAAAAAAAAAAACGGAAACTTAATTTAGCAAGCTGTCGGAGCGTGTCTTAGAGCACCTGTGCTAGGCTTTTATCGTTATTAATTCAGATCGGACGCAGTCCCGAACTCTGAAGTTGATGAGGGAATCGACTCCTGAGAATCCGATTTTTATTATCCCGAAGTTTCGCAGGTACACTCGGGTAGGAAAAGAAAAGGATAAAGAGTACTTTCCACGTCGGGGCTCCGGCTCCCAGTATAATTTTAGAATAATTCAATGGGAGCCTGAAAGTACTGACAATTTCAAACACCCTAGGGCTTAATTACTCATCGAAAGACGCTAAATACACCATCAATAATACACAAAATCTACACGAAAGAACAAACTTAATGGGTAATGTTCTCATTAAAGTTCTCAACGTAAAATACGGGTAAATCAATCTCATTCCATGCAAATTGAATTTAAAAAAAAGAAAACAAGACGACGGTTCCAACGTTAAGACGTTGGAGAGCGCTCACCGTAGCACCTCGTCAATATGTAAAAGTGGTTTTTCGCGGACGGAAGAGAGCGCTGCAAGACGCTGTTGAACTAAACGTGGAGCGTAACCTAGGAAACATACATACATACAAGAAATTTCTTGTCATCATAGAGTAAAATATAGGGGTCATTAGTGAAGGAGTACTTTGTACTCAACCATTTTTTTAAATCTCCGACGACACACTCAAAAAAAGCTCCGGCCGTGGAGGCCATAAGCAGCGGACCTGGAGCACGGACTGGATGGGCTATATGGCACTACCGTTCGACTACGCGCCTAACGGCCGGAGTGCTACGTGCAGGGACGACGCGGATTGCTACGGACATGAAAACCGTAAGTCGCGGCCTCGAGCGGCATAGGCAGCTTGCGCTCTCGGCGCTACTTACGGGCAGGGGTCGAGAGGGAATTGAAATTAATTTGATCGCCCTCCGAGTTCGCGAACGACCAAGCGTCGCTTTTCGATCGCGATACTCGATCAAGAGGCCAGAGCAGGTAAAAGAATTTCGGATCCCGAATCCCGAACTCAGAGGCGAATGGGGCGATTATTGTTCTTGTTCGAAGAACGAGAGGCAGTAGCGCGGGCCAACTATTCAGTTCCCGAGATGGGATATAATTTCTGGCCGCATTGGCATCCCCTCGTAAGACAGGAGGGAATTAAAACCCGATCTCGATTGCCCTCCTCGAAAGACGCACACGGGGCTTCCGATCGAATTAATCTGGATCGGCTGCGTTTTTGCCCGCAAAGGCACTGGACTTTACCCCCGGATTCTCAGTCCGCACACCCTGGACCGCGACAGCCGGTCACTCCTTCCTTTCACTTTGGCATTGTGATCATGCGTTCTCCCCTTTTACTTTCGTCCTCTACCCTGTTTTTTTTCGCCTGTC
>NW_017564154.1:2824783-2859242 GCF_001854935.1 Bemisia tabaci
GGCCCCCCTGGACTCCCCTTTCGTACGTCTATGGCAAGGGAGTTAAGCCATTGAAGTCGAGGATGCCCAGAAAGGAGCCTCTTAGCATCCGACAACGGAAGAAAATGAAACACAGTTACTAAAAATATCATTCTACATATACTCAAAATCTTGAAAATCGCTAAAAAAGTAAGAAAAACTTTATAGTGCCCTAGCGTGTTTTTGAAACTTTATTCGCCTTTTGCGGAATTTTTAGGGTAATTTTTTCACTTTTCCCTACGAGACAAGGGTTACACATGAATTCATAGTGGTTTGTCACCTGCGTCACGGGCCCCGGTACCAAGGACCCAGTATCCCCCCCTTGTGGCGGGCCTGTTAGCACGGCAGTATTGAGTTTATGTCAAAAAATCTGACTTATTTTCATTAATCGTAGTTTCTTTCAAATGAATTTGTAAATAACCGAGGAGACCCGCTGTAGATGTAAATAATTTTTTATCACCTGTCCTTAAACTTTTGAGAGCGTTTGGTTTTTTCGGAGGCTGTGTTGATCCTCCAGAAGTATCCATGGAAGTATCTGTGGATACTTTAGAGGCAGTATTTCCGGTAGACCCTCCGCGTCCTCCTATGAAACTGTTTCTGAAGCAATCCCTGAAACCTATCATTAAAAATACATTGCATTTAACAGAATGGAATCAACGCGATTTACTACGTGATAAAAATCCTGATTCTTTATCGATATTTTTAATTATCCAGGTTAGGTTTTCTTCCTTCAATGTATCGGGGCAGACATGCTTGTCGCCGCGGCGATTAAGAAAAACTCGAAATCGATTCGATCAATGGAATCGAATCGATTTCGAATTTTGAACGAGCTTGTAACACACGACGCTGATTGCACGCTAAGGAGTAGACTTTCACATTCTTTTATCTGCAAATCGTGATTTTCGGGCAAATTGTTGAACTTGAAGTATCCACTTGGCGTGTGCAATGTTCAAAGTGTATTGAAATCGTAGATCAGATCATCCATGATCTCGCCTTATGTGTCTGTAGTTTATGTGCACATAAACTTCATCAGATTTTTGATAGAGTATTTTGCATCTTCGATATTCATGTCGCACTAAAAAACAACTTACAGATGTTTACTGCAAATCTAAGGGATCTAGGGACCAGATTTGCCGTGGAGTTGTACTGCGTCGTGTCTTTACTTTTTGAGAAGCAAGAAAAGTTGGCCTTTTGAAAATTTCCGCACCCCTATGCGCAACTGTTTTTCCACATTTGGTTTGAGTTTCCATGATTTAATATAGACTACTTTAACATGAAGCGTGGGAGAAAGCTAGGACAGTAAATTAACTTATTTAAATATGATCAGAGTTTACACTTACTCCTGCTCTGCTTTGACGATGACTACGTATTATACATACTAAGGGAATACAGATGGATCATCCATAAACACTAAAGCACCTGCCTGCATAGGTAAAATAATGACAATGACACATATGCTGTTTTCGTAATGCGACATTTGGTCTGTATCAGGTGTTAGTTGGAAATCGATTTCAGCCTCCAATCAACTCTTTTGCTCTGTCACGCAACATAAGTATATCGACGGTACAAGTCGGCAATCACATAACTCGTTTGCGGTGTCTGAAAATCTCCGCAGCTATGTTATTTTTTTAAAGGAGAACAAATGGACATGATTCCTTGAAGTTTTTGCAGAATTTTCCTCGCACGTAGAAGAAAAATCACGGCAGTTTTAAAGAATTACCGTTGAGTAGTTTTCCGTTTAAAAAATAAAGTATGACAGGGAGTCTGCGACGTCGCAAACCGAGTTATGTGATTGCCGATTTTCACCGTCAATATGTATGTCGCAGGCAAATAGTGAAATCAGGCATTGTATCAAATGCCCAGGCAGATAGTTAAATTTTGACGGTCTATGATATTTTGCGAATTTATGGCGAGGAGCTCGCGAGTTTTCAATATTTTTTGGAAAAATAACTCATCAAACCTACGAACTCTTCATGTCTCTTCCTTTTTATTTGCCTCTCATATTTTTAAATGATGAAATTCTAAAATTTCTGTATTTTAGAACATGCTGAAAATTTCTAGATAAGTGTCTATGCGGGAGCTAAAAATGGTTTAAAATACTTTCGTGCGACGTAAATTTTTACTAAGAATTTTTTCTTACAGGAGAAATGAATTGTTTTGCCAACAATTAGGAAAAGAAGCAGAATTTCATTCCAAGTTTGAATATTTGACTATTTGCCTAGGCATTTGACAAAATGCCTAATTTCACTATTCGCCTGCGACATATAAATCAAATGGTCTTGACTCGCCTTTCCGATTTTAATATTTTGGGTAAAATCCGAAAGTTATCCATGGAAAATTGCTTTTACTTGATAAAGATTGCGTCCAACGCCCACAAACAAATGTAAACAATTTCGTTCAAAAGAACAGTGAGTGTGGTACTTTGAGAGTTTTTACATACTACTATGGGCAAGAGTATGTACCTCTTCCAGTGGGAAGTTTGAAAATATCTCAGAGGTATATGCGCATGTATTTTGAGGAAAAGCGTTACTTATCTTTCGCAAAATGTTTTGCTTTTGAACAGCGCATCCGGTGTCTGCCAATCAATTATTGAGCGTGTGCCATGTTTTGCGTTAAGTTCTAATGAATAATACTCGTGACTATTCATGGGAACCTCGTCACCTTCCAGCCAAAGTACCACAAGCGCTATGCACATTTCAAAATTCCCGCCGCCATTTTATTTTTTTGCAGAAAAATTGTTCAACAAAGCTGTCCGAAAATCTCACTGAATTTTATCGGCAGCGCAAAGAGAATTCAGTGAAACTTTCAAGCAGAGTCAACCAGCAATGTCTCTGTAAAAAAATAAAATGGCGGCGGAAATTTTGAAAAGTCGCATGGCGCTTGTGATATTTTGGCCGGAAGATGACGATTTTACCTTAATACAAACAAGGCATAACGTTAGGAAAGCGAACTTGTCGAGTTATGGGTCAAAATATTTGATTTTAAGGATTTGACGGAAAACTTGTATCTTTAAGTTGCGAGCGCTTAACACATTTTAGAGCCCATCAACGGCTTAAAGTTGGACTACATATTCCGGCTATTTCTTACTCCGTGCACGACCATTTAGAAATTTAAATAGCTTTTCCTTTAAACTATATATTTCGTGTACGAAAGTTCAAAACCACGACTTACCTTCGGTTTGACGGGTTCGGGCGATTTTTTATCCCCATAAGCGTTCGCAGAACATTGTGGAACATTGCAGAACATTGTTACATTGCGTAAATGACGGTATTAATAGTTAATACTTAATTACTAAAAGATGAATAATCTTCCCAAAGGTTTTCAATTTTTGTTTCGTTTCATTAATTGGTGTTTAAATCATTTTTTCTTTAAAACTAGCAAAGAATCATAGCTGAATCAAAACTAGTAAAATCCAGAAATGAGGATTATATATAATAATCTCCAATTGATTCTTGAATAGCATGTTAATTTTATGGGCTTTAACCTTTCAATTCTAAAATCTTCCGGTGTTTGTAGCGTTTTTATCGGATATAAAATTTATGGTCGAGTACTTTGATGACAGTTTTTTGCGATTTTCCTAACATCGAAGAAATGTTGGTGATTTTTCGTTTTGACCCTATACTGCCGTGCCGAGAAAGAACGCCGTATGAGCTTTCAGGCGTTTTCAAATTTCCTCTTCTAAATACGCATTTTCATGGAAATCTGTAAATATATTTCTCCTAATTTTTCAGAGAATTTCAGTTGCAATCAGATCTAAATTTTTTGAAATATTCAAGATAAAATACATATCACTCTCCTCAAAAATGAGCATTTTATCAGAGGAAACTTTGCCACTTTTGAATGTTCATACCGCGCTTTTCCTTAGCACGGCAACACACGCCTCAATTTTCACCTTGTCTACGAGTCCATTTACAGAAAATAGAAAGTGCAATTACAATATACCTTTATCACCACCGATGAGCGAAATAGTAAGCAGTAAGAAGACACTGGAGATAGTCACAACTAAAAAGGACTGCATTCCTACGAGGACAGAGAGTGCGGACCCGCTTATGGGACCATGTAGGAACGACTTTGAAGCAAAACGGAATCCTTTTAACGTACATGGGACCCCGGCAAAACACTTTAGAAAATTCACCGAACAGCAATGACCTAAGTCTTGACGTTTTTCTTTCGTGTCATTCTCCCACCCAGAATTTTTTACACTCCTTTTTCCCCTATTTTTAGACTCATTCGTTGTCTACTGTCTGAAGCATGCATTAGCGGACAAAATCACCTTTTCCAACTGTCAGAAGACGGCAAAAAGCAGTATTTTTTCCTCTGGAATAATGGCCTTTTTTTAGCTACAGCTTAAATCACAGCTTAGGCCCAATGACATTGAATCTGGGGATTTTGGAAGTCAAAGCCAATAATACTGCGTCAATTTCATAGAAGGTAAAATGGATTTGCGCCTCTTTTATCCTGATTATTTTTCACCGTCATAAACCCCATCATGATAGCGTAAAAAACTCCCACAATTTTTTTTTGAGGACACAGTCAATATGCAAGCTGAAAAAAAAATCTCTTGGATCCTGAGTCTAGACTCCTAAAAAACTTGATGAGAAGAAGTATTTTTGGTTCAATCGGATTTTTGCATGAATCGGGACTCAAGCCCCTTAATCCAAGCGGACGTCCTTCTAACATACGATTAAATCAAGATTATTTTTTCTTGTCTGCTCCCGCAGTTTGTGTCGTAAAATCCGTTTTTTTTCATGATCACCGAGACTTTGATGTGTATAACTTCAATCTTTATGGTGCAGAAAAAGAAGGAAAAAATAGGGGTAAATCAATCTCGTTCCATGCAAATTGAACCAACCAACCCAAAAAAAAAAAAAAAAAAAAAAAAAAAAAAAAAAAAAAAAAAAAGGAAACTTTAATTTAGCGAGCTGTCGGAGGGTGTTTTAGAGCACCTGTGCAAGGCTTTGATAGTTATTCATTCAGATCGGATGTAGTCCCGAACTCGGAAGTTGATGAGGGAATCGACTCCTGGGAATCCGAATTTTATCATCCCGAAGTTTCGCAGGTACACTCGGGTAGGAAAAGAAAAGGATGAAGAGTACTCTACACGTCAGGGCTCCCAGCATAATTTCAAATGTTTTCAATGGGAGCCTGAAAGTACTGAAAATTTCAAACACCCCTGGCTGGGGCTTAATTACTTATCAAAAGATGTTAAATACACCAGCAATAATACACAAAAGCACGAAATTAATGCGTATTGTTCTCATTAGAGTTATAGAGAAGCAAAAATGTCAGTTCGCAGAGAAACCCAAAATCAACGTAAATAAAATAATTGGCCATTGCAGCACATCAGACTCGACCTTACAAAATGGTTTCGTTCGGCGCACAGTGGCGTGGCGTGCGTTGCGATAGATCGATTTATCTACCATACATATATAAACCTATGGAAAAGGACCGATAGAAAGGGTGTCCGCGACGAACATCTTATAAATCGATCCTTTGCCACAGCTTCAAATGCGGGGAAATATCGATAATCGATTATCGATCTTTCACGCTTCGCCACCGTTGACGTATTGTTTGGATCTCTATTTTCCTGCTCTGTATGGGGGCCAAAAGGCACTGCTTGGGGCCGTGGAAATCCGGAAAGAGCAATAAATGACAATGCGGGAAGGCAATCTCTTGAAGTTCTCGAAAGCTCCTTTGAATTATATTTGCAAAAGCTCCGAGAGTGATTGACATTTTAGTATGTCTGATTTTTTGCAATCAACAGCTATCAAACAATTTTTCAGGTCAATTGGACTGAGTTTAACAGAAAGGAACCGAGCCACATCAGCTATTGCCAAGTTTAACTGGGCAATTAAATTTTTTACGAGAGAACGTTAGTTCGGATTTCTTTGAAAAGTTTAAGGAATTTGCTTCGTACCATGGAGAATTTCCACTGAAATTTGCACGAAAATCCGCACAACCGTTTTCATGTAAAAAATTAAATTGCCCACTTAAATTTGGCAATAGCTGATGTGGCTTGGTTCCTTTCTGTTTAACGTGGTCCAATTAATGTATGCATTTTCTTTTTCTTCAAGAAGTGGAATCTGCCTCGTTCTATGCGCCTGTATTATAGGGAAACATGAAGCGCTTTGAAATCTAACGAATCTAGGGCACTGTTCATACATGGCTCTGATTGTTCTTTGAACGAGAATACTGGATCCAAAAAAAAAGACGGGAAAAAATAAAGAAAAAGGTCAATTCCATTAACCTTTCTAAGTGCGTGGTAGAAATGTTGCACTTAGATGAGAATACGAGTAAAGTGTCAAAAGCTCACATAGCGATGGAAAGGAGGAGTAACGTTTTGGGCCTTTTCCGGCCCCACCTGGATTTTGCTAAGTGTTGCATATTTTCAAAGTACTAGTCTTATGTAGACTCTGTGCCAAATATTAGACCGAACGGAGCCCATGCAAGGGCGCAGCAGCGCCTCAAACCCAAAATCCTGGAATCGAAAAACAATTATTTTCGTCGACTTTTTCGACTGTTATCACTCTTCCAGCTCATGATTCTTATGTATTTTTTTGCGTACTTTTCGTTTCTGGCCTTTTTAAAGGCCTCCGATAAATTTTAAGGGGCCTTATGGCCCATTGTTGCCATTTTTGGCCCATTTTTAGGGTTTTTTTCCATTTAACACATTCAAAACTCAATTTAATCCAAAAACTGTGTACATTTTTGAAAAGTACGTAAAAAAATGAATAAAAAATGTTCAGTAAAATTTTTTCCTATGTTGCCAAATTTCCGAGAAAATTGGTCCCAAAGTGTCAAAAACGGCAAAAAATCGATAAATCGCCGCGTCTAAGGTTCAAGAAAGTGGAGTACATTTTTCATACTGTACCAGATAACAGCTCTTATCCATCCATACAACATACTAAAATATCATAGTTGTACCTGGATTCCCACGATGTGAAAATTGACCGAGATGTCGATTTTAGCGGCCTTTTTATACTTGAAGGCAGCTCTTTTGAATGTTTTTCGACCTTAGTCACCCTCTATGGGTGTGTACTATATGTATTTTTCTACGTACTTTTCATATCTGGCCATAAAAATGGCTTCCTGTGAATTTTAAAAGGCCTAACGGTCCATTGTTGCCAATTTTCACCAATTTTTAGGGGTTTTTTCAAGTTTACGTGTGTGAAACTTAATTTAATCTAGAAACCGTGTACAATTTCGGAAAGAACGTAAAAAAATACATAGAAATGTGATTTGTACCTTTTCCCTACGTTGCCAAATTTTCGAGAAAAATCGTCCTGAAGCGTCAAAAATGCCAAAAATTGGATTAATCATCACGTCGGAGGTTCCAGGAAGTGAATTATGACATTCATGTGGATCGTGGGACACTTTCTCCACGCATTTTCTGTTCTTCGGTATATTTGGCCTGTAGCAAGCATCTTGAGAACCAAGGATTATCTCGAGGTTACAGGAATAAAGAGGTGAACTGGAGTGAAGGATAAAGTAAAAGCACCTTGAGGGCCCGTTTTGTCACGTTCATCTACGCCATTACATGTTCCTTGAGATGCATTGCAATTTTCCATTTTCGATATGTTATTTGTAGTGAAAAAAAACTTGAAATTCACTTCCTGGAACCTCCGACGTGATGATTAATCCAGTTTTTGGCATTTTTGACGCTTCAGGACGATTTTTCTCGAAAACTTGGCAACGTAGGGAAAAGGTACAAATCACATTCCTATGTATTTTTTACGTTCTTTCCGAAATTGTACACGGTTTCTAGATTAAATTAAGTTTCACACACGTAAACTTGAAAAAACCCCTAAAAATTGGTGAAAATTGGCAACAATGGACGATTAGGCCTTTTAAAATTCATAGGAAGCCATTTTTATGGCCAGATATGAAAAGTACGTAGAAAAATACATATAATACACACCCATAGAGGGTAACTAAGGTCGAAAAACATTCAACAGAGCTGCCTTCAAGTATAAAAAGGCCGCTAAAATCGACATCTCGGTCAATTTTTTTTCAAGTTTTTTTTCACTACAAATAACATATCGAAAATGGAAAATTGCAATGCATCTCAAGGAACATGTAATGGCGTAGATGAACGTGACAAAACGGGCCCTCAAGGTGCTTTTACTTTATCCTTCACTCCAGTTCACCTCTTTATTCCTGTAACCTCGAGATAATCCTTGGTTCTCAAGATGCTTGCTACAGGCCAAATATCCCGAAGAACAGAAAATGCGTGGAGAAAGTGTCCCACGATCCACATGAATGTCATAATTCACTTCCTGGAACCTCCGACGTGATGATTAATCCAATTTTTGACATTTTTGACGCTTCAGGACGATTTTTCTCGAAAACTTGGCAACGTAGGGAAAAGGTACACATCACATACCTATGCATTTTTTACGTTCTTTCCAAAATTGTACACGGTTTCCAGATTAAATTAAGTTTCACACACGTAAACTTGAAAAAACCCCTAAAAATTGGTGAAAATTGGCAACAATGGACGGTTAGGCCTTTTAAAATTCATAGGAAGCCATTTTTATGGCCAGATATGAAAAGTACGTAGAAAAATACATATAATACACACCCATAGAGGGTGACTAAGGTCGAAAAACATTCAACAGAGCTGCCTTCAAGTATAAAAAGGCCGCTAAAATCGACATCTCGGTCAATTTTCACATCGTGGGAATCCAGGTACAACTATGATATTTTAGTATGTTGTATGGATGGATAAGAGCTGTTATCTGGTACAATATGAAAAATGTACTCCACTTTCTTGAACCTTAGACGCGGAGATTTATCGATTTTTTGCCGTTTTTGACACTTTGGGACCAATTTTCTCGGAAATTTGGCAACATAGGAAAAAATTTTACTAAACATTTTTTATTCATTTTTATACGTACTTTTCAAAAATGTACACAGTTTTTGGATTAAATTGAGTTTTGAATGTGTTAAATGGAAAAAAACCCTAAAAATGGGCCAAAAATGGCAACAATGGGCCATAAGGCCCCTTAAAATTTATCGGAGGCCTTTAAAAAGGCCAGAAACGAAAAGTACGCAAAAAAATACATAAGAATCATGAGCTGGAAGAGTGATAACAGTCGAAAAAGTCGACGAAAATAATTGTTTTTCGATTCCAGGATTTTGGGTTTGAGGCGCTGCTGCGCCCTTGCATGGGCTCCGTTCGGTCTAATATTTGGCACAGAGTCTACATAAGACTAGTACTTTGAAAATATGCAACACTTAGCAAAATCCAGGTGGGGCCGGAAAAGGCCCAAAACGTTACTCCTCCTTTCTTTTCAGGATGACGTGCCTTTCTAGAGTGAATCGTGATTTTCGCGGACCAAGCCCTATTCGTGGCTCACGATCGTCGCAGTTTCGCTCGCGCAACTTTCTCTGGAACAAGACAGGGCACTCACGATTTGTCGCACCAGTAACTTTTTCAGTGGTTTAGCCAGAATCTTTTAGGAGGTCAAAAATGTTCTTTGAAAATCCACCAACCTAATTGTGACGAGCCGAACAAATGAGCAAAAATTGCCCCCATTATGGAATTTGAGAGTTGTCAAAGAGTTGTAAGTTCGCAAAGGTTGACGTTATTTGCGAAAAAACTGTAGTGAGTCCACATTATACTGTACTGTGATTTCTCTTAAAAATTATTTTCACTAACAAATTTAAGCGCGAAGTCTCTTGAAATTGCAAAAATGCAATGTTTCATGATTTCCTATGATTGCATGATTTCCTAATTTCTCAGATTTAGGCAAAATTTCCTGGGCTCTTTCCAAACCACCACCACCACCACAACCCTCCCCCCCCCTCCAGTCTATGTGTCCCGTTTGCTTATGCCTCCATCGATATAGAGACGGATCCATGGCAATTTGGCAACACTGACTTTCCTCCTTTAAGCTCGCGTTGAAAAATCGAATATTTTCGGAGCACCTGGCCCCCTCGAGAATCGATACATTTCCATAGATTTAAATGGGAGGGATACAATGGCAGACGGTCCACGGCAATTTTGCAACACTGGCTTTTCTCCGTTTAAACCTGTCGTGCCTCGGGCTCCGGGCTATCAAAAATAACCCTCCAGCTAGCTCAGCAATGCGTGGGAGGAAAAACCCGGGCACGCAAAAAATAATACTGAGAAAACTCCTAAGAGGCAAAAATATGGCTATAGCAAACTCTAGGTTTGCGTCTTCCCAATGCGACCTGCAGCCGCGCAGCCGAGGTGGCCAGGCAGGGATCCCTTCCCAGCTCGTCCCATCACATGTGCTCCTACTCATACTCAAACGCTTTCCCCCGCGCAAAAGCGATCCTGAGGACCAGCACTTCGCGCAGGCAAGGCAGGATGAGAGGAAAACACAAAAGAGGGAAAGCCTAGAAAAGATATGCCTAACTTGTCCCAGCGCGCAAATCGCGGAAGCAAGGAAATAGCATCCCCGGAGAGAACTACGGCTGCTTTTCCCGAGCAGAAATCATACTCATGGATTTCCACGCAAAAGCGATCCGAAGACCGACGCTTCGCGCAGGAAATACAAGAGGATGATCAAAACTCAGAAAAGCAACTAGAAATAAAAATGAACTCCTTTTCTCGAGCAGACATCATGCTCATGTATTTCCACGCAAAAGCGACCCGAAGACCAGCGCTTCGCGCAGGAAATACATGAGGACGACAAAGCTCGGAAAAGCAACTAAAAACTGGAAAAGGACTCCATGGGAGTACAAACTGATGAAAAAATATAAGAACTGAAGTACAGAAAAATGAACACTTTACATAGCAAAAACGACACGCACAAGCTCCAATGAACAAAAAGTAGCTTACAGCTACGAGATACAAACCGAGTGATGATACATGGCATAAATATGAAAAAACTCCTTCCAAATCATACCTTCCCATAAACGTCGCCCAAGGGGAGGCAGTATAAGACTAGCCTCGCGTATCCGCGATCGGGGCGAGCGGCGGGGTCCCAGGATGCTGGGCTTTGGGGCACGTGTCGAGGTCAAGCTCATCTCCGAAGGTGGCGTGTGCAAAAGAGGAAAAAAGGACAGAAATGCCTTATCACTAGAGATGGTCCGGCTCGTGAGAAAAGTGCAACGCGGAGTTGCCGTAGCTAACAGCTTGTGGCACGACAAAACCCGTGTTGAGCAATCGAATATTGTCGGAGCACCTGAAGGCTGATCGCTGAAATTGATAAACAAAGCTATGGACAAAGAAAACATAGGGAGTATGGAGCAATCCAATTTTTTGAAATAAGTATTTCTGATAGACTAAGGGAGAAAAATGATAGACAAACTAAAGAGACTCTCGTGGGTTGTCGTTAGTTAGTCTATTACCTATTTCCTTCGTCCATTCTGCCGTGCTAAGGAAGAACGCCGTATGAATATTCGAGCGCTGCCAAATTTCCCTCGATAAAATGTTTATATTTTCTAAGAAAATTATGAATATTTTTCCTTGACATTTTTAGACGTTTTATCAGATCAAATTACAAACCAAATTATCTGAGAAATTGGTAGACAAACATTTAAAAATCGTCTTGAAAATCAGTGATTTGCCAGGGGAAATTTGGCAACGTCTGAAGGCTCATACGGCGTTTTGCTTAGCATGGCAGCATTGTAACAACTCATTTACACCAATAGTATCCCTTCATAACCTTTTCATCTTCTTCGTCCACTGCTTTGTCTACCAATTGCACAACCAGCCTCTTGATCCCTTCGAGAATCGATACATTTCCAT
Organism: Bemisia tabaci; assembly: GCF_001854935.1. Taxonomy (NCBI): domain Eukaryota; kingdom Metazoa; phylum Arthropoda; class Insecta; order Hemiptera; family Aleyrodidae; genus Bemisia; species Bemisia tabaci. The sequence continues at coordinate 2,836,524 of NW_017564154.1, forward strand.
AGGTTTAAATGGAGGGGATGCAATGTTGCCTTTTTTCTGGATTCGCCAATGCCAGGGAAACGAGGAAAACGATAGGACGTGAAGGTAACCAGGAGCGATTCCTGGGGCCGAGGACGAAATGACGTCGCACGTCGCCCCTCTAGCGTAAGGGCGTATCTTAATTTCCACGTGAACCCTCTCGTCCGTATAACTCCACGCTTTCCAGGACTCTTTTGGAAAAATAGATACGGACTTACGTCAAAGGGACGATAATTGATTGATCGATTTTCGTCTCCATTCCGCGGCGGATCGCCCGGGACCCAGGAAAAGTGGAGGGATCGATCCCCGCGCGCCGCACAGTGGGCCGAGTCGATCAGAGAGGTCGGACATGAAGTTCTTGACTTAAACTGCAAGTTTCGATGCTTATTTCGTCACTTTTTACACTGTGAAAAATCAGTGATTTACTCCGAGTGAATAGCCGGCGTGAAAAAAAAAAAAAAAATCCAGCGCGAATTCCGCGCCGTACTCTGAGTGGATAGATCAGAGCGTAAATATCACCAACGACGGTCGAATTAGTCGAGGTACCTCAAGTAGCGTGAATTCAGGGCGTCCTGGTACGAGCGCCGATTGGCAAAGTGGTAGCGCACTCGTCTATCACCGCCGCGACTCGAGTTCAAGTCCATGCTGCGGCAGCTCCGTTTTACGTTTGCCTGTCAGGATTTCACTCCCGCCAGAGCGCGAAATTCGCGCCGGATCCATGCATTCAGAGTAACAGGTGGTCAAAATAGCAACTGAGTAAGCGTGAATTTCGCGCCGGGATTTTTAACAGCACTGGGAAAAAAACACATTGGATCTAGAGTCCAAACTCTTAAAAACACCGACAAGAAAAAATACTCTTGATTCAATCGGATTTTTGCTTAAATCAGGAACCAAGCCTCTTAATTTGAGCGGATTTCCTTTTGATTTAAGCTTAAATCTGATTGAATCAACAGTATTTTTTCTTGTCAATGTTTTCAAGAGTCTGGACTCCAGATCCAAAGTGGGTTTTTTTCCAGTGAGTGAATTTCACCTAAGGTTTCTGAAAATTCAGAGTAACAGGTGGTCAAAATAGCAACTGAGTAAGCGTGGATTTTCAACAGTGTAAATTTTAAGGAGTGCTTCTAGCTGAAAATTTCACGAGGAAACCGATGGAACTACTTTTAGAACCTCAAAGTTTTGTATGAGCGGAGTTATAAGCTTTTAAAGTTTCCAAAATGTGTCCAACTTCTCCCGTTGACTCGATCCGCTGTGCGCCGACGTGAGCGGGCGCCTAATCCCGCGTCCCTTAATTAATTGTTTTAATTAGACGCGCAACGCGTCTATTTCAGATCCTTCCTGCTTCTTGATTTCACCCGTCCTTCTCCTCCCCCCCCCCCCCCCCCCCCNTGGTGTGGCGTGACTCGCGATGTATCGATTGATATACCATTTAAACCCGTGGTAAAGAATCGATTATTAAGGTGTTCGCTGCGAACACCAGTGGCGTGGCGTGAATGATCGATTATCGATATCTCGCCATTTGAAGCTATGGTAAAGAATCGATTACTAAGGTGTTCGCTGCGAACACCCTGATAATCGATCTTTTTTCATAGGTTTGAGTAGCGTATCAATCGATATATCGCAAAGCACGCCACGCCACTGCTCCCCCCCTAGCCTCCGCCTCCGCCTCCGTTGTCGAGGGACCACGAATCGGATTTCATCGGAACCGGGAGTGGCTATTTTGAAAGGTGGCAACACTGTTATTCCTCCATTTAAAGCCTTTCAAAATATCGATTTTAGGTGAGGTAAGCTGCTTCAAGAAGAATCGATTGTTTTACGCACATTTGATTCGAGGGAAAACAAGGTTGCTAACTTGCAAAATCGCCACTGAGGGGGTAGTCTACGTTACGGCGCACAGTGGATCGAGTCAATAGGAGAGGTTAAAGTCCCTCTATACGCAGAGTTACGACATCTCACTTGTGGTTGGGCTAGGTCAGGACTAGGTTGGGCTGAAAGTGGCTTTAAAAAAATCTAATTTTGATTGTTTCTCGCTCATGGAGGCACAAACGAGTGCACCAAGATGGCGGTACCTCGAATGCGAACAAAAGTAATGAAAATATAACTAAATTGTGGTTTATCAAGAGTGAATTGTTATTTTCATCGCACCAAAATGAAAATAGATTAAGAAATTATCCACTAATCAATCTAATTTTATTTTATTGCAATTTCTTTGGTTATAGGTTTCGATCAGTGTTGTTGTTTTTGGATAACAGACATCGCAGGATTCCTTATCCTTATCCCACAATATCGTTCGTTTGAGTGCACTCTTTTGTGCCTCCATGGCCAGCCCAGGCCGGCTGCTAGCCAGCTGATAATCGAGATGTCCTAACTCTGTGTGTAAAGGGACTCTAGGAGAGGTCGGACAAAATTCAGAAACTTTAAACGCTTATAACTCCATTCATACGAAATGTTGAGGTTCCTTAAAGTGGCTATATTGGTTCTCTCGTGCAATTTTCTACCTATGGCACCCCTTGGAATGTGAGATGTGACGAAATAATCACCAAACATTGCAGTTTTAGTCGAAAATTTCTTGTCCTACCTCTCTAGTTGACTCGATCCACTTTGCGGTGAGAGCCCAGCCGGCGATGGCAAATTATGAAATTTATCACAGTGAAATTTCCAGCGTAAAATTTTTTTTAAACTTTTATGGATGCATTCAGGAGGCCTAGAAATTCCTAAAGACAGTGATTCTAGATCTTGAAATTTTTCACCTCAGGCCTAAGACATTCACGCGTTGCAAATGTTTTCGCGACTATAGGTCTGCCTTAAATGAGTTGAAAGACAACATAACCTAGCTATCTATATGAACAATCTTGTATGTATCACAAGGAAAACTTACGTAAACCAGGACCATTAATGGTGGGTAAAATACTGCACGCAACTATTTATGCTCCCTATCAGCTCTTTTTGCCATCATGGCAATTAGAAGCGAACTCAACGGAACGAAAAACGCGCAGTTAGAAGAGTTGCGTGATCTCAGTCGATTTTTTGCCTTCATTTTTATGTTGAATTTAAAAATGTGGAAAAGAAACTGAGGTCTATCAGTAGGAAGGGGAGGGGAGCGTTGCGCCGTTGCGTATTAGTTTATATTAGTTAGATTACGAGTGCATTCCGAGGGAAGGAATGGGAATCAATTAATAAAAAAATGTAAATATTTTCAATAAACTAGCTCGCGACGATTTTTAATTTAAATTATAAACATCGTCGCAAGTGAGTTTTTCTTAAAATTTTTTAAAATTATTTTATTAATTATCTTAACTTGTGCAGAAATACAGCTCCCCCCGAATTCCCTGGGAATTGAACCGTTTCTGGAATTCGGTATCTTATGTACGGCTCCAAGAACAGTGGCGCAGCATGAATGATCGATTATCAATTTTTTCTCATTTCAAGTTATGTATTGTTTTGAATGGATTATTACATTTATTACCGGCGTTTTCAAAATTCCTGGAGGTAGGCTATTCTACTAAGACGAATTTTTATTTTCCGTCGTGTTAGGAACTCAGCGAACACTTTGGTATGGGATCCATGGGGTATTATCCTGGACAGGCCCGCCACATCCCATCTCGGGCCCTGGTACCAATTTTTTGGCCCGGGCCCCTAGCACAAGGGGGGGGGGGTCCGGGAAATTTTTGAAATTTTAAATCTATTTGGACGCATTATGAAGCGCTCTTATGATGGAGATTTTCCATCAATTTCTGCAGAATAATTACGCCTTTTTGTTTACTTTCAGCACCAAAAACTTTCGAATTGTTGCATTCAAAACATCTATAAATTTTTTTTTGAGGGGGCAGATGATAATTTTCAATTCTATGGGGAGCCGGGCCCCCCTGGACTCCCCTTTCGTACGTCTATGGCAAAGGAGTTATAAGCCATTGAAGTCGAGGATGCCCAGAAAGGAGCCTCTTAGCATCCGACAACGGAAGAAAAGAAACACAGTTACTAAAAACACAGTTACTAAAAATATCATTCTACATATACTCAAAATCTTGAAAATCTCTAAAAAAGTAAGAAAAATTTTATAGTGCCCTAGCGTGTTTTTGAAACTTTATTCACCTTTTGCGGAATTTTTAGGGTAATTTTTTCACTTTTCCCTAAGAGACAAGGGTTACACATGAATTCGTAGTGGTTTGTCACCTGCGTCACGGGCCCCTCCAGGGCCCGGGCCCCGGTACCAAGGACCCAGTATCCCCCCCCCCTTGTGGCGGGCCTGATCCTGGAAAGCCTTCAAACAAAATTTAATTTGCTGTACACCTTCACGAGTCGCAAATAATCGCTGTTCACGCAAAAGCCACTGGCTGGAGACTGACGCCGTCGCAGTCGTGAATTCCAGAATAAGATTGTAACGGCCAATGCGCGTTGATGATGCGCAAAAAATTATAGCTCTGTTTCTTGTTAAGTATCTCAAATCTGAGTGGAGAGCACCTCTCCCGAGCCAATATCAATATCTGTCTTTCCTGGAGTGACACGGCATCATACGACTTGCGTCCCGCGGTCAAAAAAGGAACGACTTCCGTCCCGTGTCCAAAAATCTCGACAACGACTTGCGTCCCGCGCTCAAATCCGAATTTGAGCTGTCACCATGATTGGCAACACCGCGTACCTGAGTCAAAATACTATCAAGTCAAATTGGAAAATATACAATAGAATTACCTGAGATAAGATGAGGAAAGAGGCGTCAAAATTTCTTCATACTCATTAGCAGTGCACGTCGTGAATTAAAAATTTCGCTTGTTTTACGAGCACGTCAAAAATTGAAATTGTACCATTAAAAACGCCGGGGCACCACGAGGGTAAAAATTTAAAAGACGCTTCGCGCACATATTTTAGTCGATCCTCGCTCCCTAAATTAATTTGCATAAAATCATTTAAATCTGCCTCTTTTTCAGTCTGCTTTTTCCCTTTTCTTCGAGTAGTATTAATACTTTTTATTTTTTTGTAATTTTCAGACTGAATTTTTACTAAGACTAAAACAAAATCAAAAATATTAGGATGGGCAATATGGAATCGACACCCACGCACTTCACAGTTTGGGAATACGGTGCGGATCGCGTTGTGTATAGCATGCTCGAAGTCAGCAAAAATAGTTGACGGTTGGATCTTGAGCCCCAATTTATCAGATTCACTAACTATGAAATTAAATACTCTCTTCCATGCGAAGACTCTTCTTTATCAGGTAATAAGAAACAGGCCTTGACTGCATATGAGTTGCCTTTGAATCCATGGACGACAAATAGTTGAGTAAATTCTACCGGTACGGACATAAATGTGCCGTCTACGTACCACATGTCGCACGCTGCTAGAAATTTTAAATTTGTTGTGGAGCTGTGGTAAGGAGCGACGTTGCCATATGATATGAATTACAATCAAATCAATCCACTACGGGACGCAAGTCGTTTTCGAGATTTTTGGACACGGGACGGAAGTCGTTCCTTTTTTGACCGCGGGACGCAAGTCGTATGATGCCAGTGACACATGCTACAAGGAGCTTCCCATGCCAGAGCGAGCTATCTAACTCACCGCAAAATTTTGTCACTCGATGCTTCAGGCAGGATAGCTCCAAAATATTTCACTCAGGCCACTCAGGCCAGAATCTTTTTTAACAGTGTATAAAAGAAAGCTTGAGCTTATACATTTTGTATTCTTCCTTCAGAATACGTATTCCCACAGTGTTTATATATATAAAGAAAAAATGATAAGAAAAAAGAACAAAAAACCAGCGGATTTTCTTTCTTCGAAAAATACATTAAAAAAATTTAATGCAGTTGTGAACGTTGCCAAGTTTTAGTGTAATATTCTCAATCGCAGCAGAACTAAACTTGAATTCGGCCGTCCCAACGTCAAAAATATCCGTTCAATAATTATTTGTTGCATTCGTCATCCTTTCCCCCCTTTTTTGCGGGCTGCCATGCACCGCGAAACGATCGCAGTGCAGCGGAGTATTTAATTCGAGCAATTCAATACTCGGATTTTCCTGCCTGCCGATCAGAGCCGGAGCCCAGTGCCAATTGCGATGTATCGATTTTTCTGTCATTTAAACCTATGGTAAAGGATCGATTATTAAGGTGTTCGCTGCGAGCACCCGGTTTATCGATCCTTTTCCATGGATTTCTATGGCATAACAATCGATGTATCGCAAAGCACGCCACGCCACTGCTGGAGCCGGAAACAATGATGGGACCGCGGGAGATGAGTTATGCGCTATCGTAAAAAATTGAAATATAGATGTGCAGTCAGAGTTTTTGTCCCGTGTCCCTCGGGAACTTATGTTTCCCTTTTTTACCTGTCAGTTAAGAGGGGCAGATGTATGTGTCGCAGGCAATTAGTCAAATCAGGCATTTAGTCAAATGCCTAGGCAAATAGTAAACTTCGTTAGTTTCTTACATTTCTGGACTATTTGCCTAGGCATTTGACTAAATGCCTGATTTGACTAATTGCCTGCGACATATGCATTGGATGCTGTGACGTAGCGTGCTTTGCGATCTGTCGATTGATCTGCCATTTAAACCTTTATAGAAAAGTATTGATGATTATCAGGGTTTTTTGCAACGAACACCTTGATTGTCGATTCTTTACTATAGCTTCAAATCGGGAAGTATCGATAATCGATCATTCACGTCTCATCACTGAAAGAATGTAGTGAGCGCGAGTGATCGTTGAAATCTATCTGTGTCAACATCGTTGAGGAGCGGCCAAGTTGAACAATACACGAGTAATAATCCAGCTTAAAAAAAAAAAAAAAAAATGGAAAAAAATCGTGATTTTATTGTTTATCGCCCCTGTCACTTTTTATTCATTTAAGGAAACGCTGAATTTTTATTTTATGTGATTTATCTTCCTACTTTAATGGTTTTTTTCAGAAATCATTCCACCGGAAAGTTAGTCAGTATCGAGGGAAAGGTGATGGCATGTTTTTTTTTTTTTTTTTTTTTTTTTTGAAAGTTTTCTCTTTAAAAAAACGAAATGAATTTTTTGAAACATATTTTTGCATTAAAGTACAAAGATCCATGTGGATTTTTTTTTTCATGTGTGTTGTCAACAAGCCGTGACTTAACTTTAAACCCTGAACATTAAAAAAACTCGCCGAAATTGGTTGTTAAAAAAAATAATTAAATAAAAAAAACAACTAATTAATTATTTAAAGCTAAAATTAAGCTCCAAAAAATTATTTAAAGCTAAAATTAAGCTCCAAAAATTGTTTAAAGCTAACAAATGATTAGAAAAATTGACGACGTAAAAATAGAAACTAAACTAATAAAATGCACTCTATATGCCTATTAAGAACTGCCACGTTAAATGGTATGCCGTGCATAAGTATAGTGGCGAGACGTGAATGATCGCTTATCGATAATTCCCCATTTGAAGCTATGGTAAAGAATCGATTATTAAGGTGTTCGTTGCTAAAACCCTGCTTACCGATCATTTTCACTAGGTTTAAATGGCAGAGTAATCGATATATCGCAAAGCACGCCATGTCACTGTGCATAACCATAATTAATAAAGGAAACCGTGAGAACTTCCGTCTTCTCTCCGTATAGTCAATCATCATCTTCTACTCATAATATATCTAAAATTTTATTATGTAGCATGTATTTTATCACTCAATTATTGTTACTCAATTCAATTGTTTAAAAAAACATATGTCAAAAATTTGTTTCCGCCCGGGATCGAACCGGGGACCTTGCGCGTGTGAAGCGCACGTGATAACCACTACACTACGGAAACTGTGAGTGTGGTGGGTCGAAATCGCGGTACTTCAACGGAGGCGTCGCGGTGCCGCTTTAATGTTGCGTCGCGACGTTATAAAGTAGCGCAGCTTAGTGGGCGTGGCTTCCACGCTGCCGCGACGCTGCGCCTTGTTGCCACGTTTAACCCTGTATTCTTACTTATTGAAATCCTCCGCACTCCTCCTCCAATGCGGGCGCGGCACGTTAATGGCCCATTACTCGGGTCGGTACTTGCTAGCTCGTTGCCCCGACCAGTGGCGTGGCGTGCGTTGCGATAAATCCATTGATCTACTATTTAAACCTATGGAAAAGGATCGATAGACAGGTGTTCACAACGAACACCTTATAAATCGATTCCTTACCACAGCTTCAAATGGGTAACATCGGTAATCGATTTTTCACACCTCGCCACTGCCCAATCCATTGATCTACTATTCAAACCTATGGAAAATGATCGATAGACAGGTTTTCACAACGAACACTTTATAAATCGATTCTTTACCACAGCTTCAAATGGGATAATATCGATAATTGATTTTTCACGCCTCGCCACTGCCCTGACCCGAGTATAAACGACTCTGCACAAACTCAGTTCATTAACTCTCAAAAGATATGTTTAACATCTATGATTTTGGAAACTTTTTTTTTTTTATTTTTTTATTTTTTATTTTTTTTTCAAAATCAGAATTTAAATAATTAATAAGTCGAGGAACAAAAAAATCACCACGTCATGAAGAATCTTCTAAAAAAAATGTAAATTTTCCCTTTTATAAATTTACTTTAAAAAGTAAAGGTATTCCAAAACATGTTTTGGTGAAATAAAAATAAATTAACATGATTGCGAGTGGTGCCTTAGTTAAATTTTTGCTGCCTAAAAGTAGGAGGGTTCGTAGGAAGGTACGTAGTAGCATAATAAGCTTTACATATGGACGTATTTACGCTAAAAGGAACTATATTACACGGAATCTCTATGCACATAGTTCCTTTCAGCATAAATATGTTCATATGGCCCAGAGTATTTATTGGTTATCAAGCACAAATGAAAACGTAAATACATACACGCTACTTATGTGATCATATGTATTTTGGGCAGCTGAGTCCGGCAGTAATCTTGGTTTTTCTTTTTCATACACCAGTTTTGCACCGGAAAGTTGCATTTTCCTAGTAACAATCCGTTTTTTAGGAAAATCTCAATTTTCTGGAAAAATTGGGGGAATACACAGAAAAAACTGAGGTCATTTACAGACCCAGCGCCAGCGTGCTAAAAATTACCTCTATAAACAACCATCTTATCCTTTCTAACATCTCAAAAAAAAAAAAAAAAAAAAAAAAAAAAAAAAACTTGAAAGAAAAGACTTTCGCAGTAGAATCTGTGAAATATTTGGTATCGAACACTGAAAAAAAAAGAATCACAATCTCAACTATACTTCTAACTGACTTTTGCGTCAGTTATAACAGCAGTTATACACTAGACAGAGGTATAGTTGATCCTACCACACTTTCGACTTACACAACAATACCTTTGACTGTTGCAACTACTCTCGCAATTGGCGCCAAAATCAGTCAAGAGAATAGTTGAGATTGTGATAGTGATACCTACTTTTTTTTCCGTGAATGGACGAATTCGATGAGTTTTTAAGTCGTAATTGCGATATTTTCGGTATGCATCAAACTTGGCGACAGAAATCGCGTACTCAAGTTTGTCAGCGCCAGTAAATAACAACTTTCGAAGATCGTGTCTCCGATGGCCCCGAGAAGTAAATAGAGTAAGCGCCTTATGAAGGTTGGGCTTTTATGAACGGAAGTAGCATAAGCATCTTAAAAAGCTCATTTCAAATATCCCATTCGTGAGCACCATCAGCTCATAATTTGAACTAATGCTCTAAAATGGCAACATTTATTTGAAATATAATAGGCTCTACCCATCATTATATCTTATGGACCAGTAGTCAAGTTATGAAATTAGGCACAACAGCACATGGCACAAATGGACACGAGGAAAAACGTCTTATGAACGTTCGAGAGTTGCCCAATTTCCCCGATTAAATCATGTGTTTTTGAGGAAAGTTATGCATATTTTTCCTAGAAATTTTCAGACATTTTAGATTAAATCGCCAACAAAATTGACTGAAAAACTCGAGAAAAATATGCACAATGGAGATGTGCATGTGTGAGGAATTTGCGATTTGACTGTTGATTCTTATGTAAAACGTCGCGAGAAACACGATGGTCCCACTGGTTGTCTCTGAGATCAATTGCTCCCAAGCTCTAAAAAAAGCGCTCAAGTTGAGGCCAAAATGGAGGGGATATCCCATGCTATCCTGAGAGTCCACCTCTACATCAAGACAAACTCTCCATGCAAAGATAGGGAGCAAATACGTTGACAGGGCTGCCACGTTATTCGGGGACTCCAAAACTTAAAATACGGCAACCCTGCTAATGTATTTGCTCCCTAGGATATCCCCTCCATTTTGGCCTCAGCTTGTGAGCTTTTTTTGAGCTTGGGAGTTGATTTCAGAGAAAACCAGTGGCACCATCGTGTTTCTCGCGACGTTTTACACAAGAATCAACAGTCAAATCGCAAATTCCTCACACATGCAACATCTCCATTTTCTCGGTAAATTCCGTTTTTTCTTGAAGGAAATATGGCAACGTGTGACGGCTCATACGGCGTTCTTCCTCAGCACGGCCAATAATTGGGCCAATAAAAGCCAGACACTGGCCCCACACACCCCCCCCCCCCCCCNAAGGATAAATCGAGGAGAGGAAATTGTCATCTCCAAGCTCTATTTATTCGCAGCTATCAAAGTTCGAAAGCTCTCCAATCCGGGGCACTCAAATAGCTTCCGGTCTAGCGACGTCCTCTAAGCCCTGCCGGCCGCATCACGCTATTTCGACGGGAAAGGGAATTAACGGGAAATAGCCGGTAAACAATAGGGGGTTTCTTAACGTGAACGTCGTTAAAGTTTTTCTGTGACCTGTAAGAACTTTAGTCCGACTTAAGTATTGGTCTATGCTTTTGTTTCCGCGGCAGGTCGCTGCACTGTTACCAACTGATTTTCAACATGCGAAAGAAATCACACATTCTGTTTCCACTGAGAAAAATAAAACTATTAATTTGTAACATATATTGGTAGTAGCACTTATCACTTGATTAAACTTGTTAGGTAGGTAAAATTAGCCAAAGTGCTAAAAAATGTGTAAGTCCTAAATCACATAAAACTGCTTTATTCGATTACAATGTCTGGTCACAGCTTTTCGGCACTATTGCTATCGCCAGGACCTTTGTAGTGAGAAAACTAAATGTAAATACATACTTCAATAAATTAACAATAAACAACTTGAAAAGTGAAAAGTTGTATATTGATAATTGAAAAATGTATTTAAATTGAAAAGTTGTTTTTTTAAAATTGAAAAATGTATTTAAATTTAGTTTTCTCGCTACTAAGGTCTTGAAGATGGCAGTAGCACCGAAAAGCTGTGACCAGACATTATAATCGAATAAAGCAGTTTTATGTAAGTTAATGCTTACACATTTTTTTTTAGCACTTTGGCTGATTACCTACCTAAAAAGTTGAAGGTGGACCTCGTGTAGATGTAGTTAAACCAGGTGTTCTTGCTCTGAACACTGAAAAAAAAATCTCGGTGTATTTACTAAGAAAAGGGTAAAATTACCAAGAATTCAGGGTTCTATTTGATCCCAGTTTTTTCTTGATAAAATTACCATTTATGGAATTGGTAATTTTACCGAGAAATCTCGGTAAAATAATTGAACTTTCTCGGTAATTTTACTGGACCTTGGTAAAAACGACGATATTTTTTAGCGACTGTGGTAGAATTACCGAGATAAAATGGCAAAGTTACCGAGAATTGATTACCGATCAATGTGGTATTCTTACCTGAAAAAAAAAAAACAGTAAAAATACCGGTTTTTAGGTAAGCTTACCAGTCTGTCTTGGTAACATTACCAAGAATTGGTAAAAAAAAGTGAGATGGTAAAGGTACCAACGGACCTTGGTAAAAACGCCGATAATTTTTTTTCAGTGAACCGTGCCAATCACTGTCACCTCCGAAAGTTCTACGATAACTCTTACGAAAATCACAGGAATATTAATTTCCAATAATTAGAGATTTTTTTTCCATTTTGGTTTTGGAAATCACGGAATCATCAAGGATTTTTGTTTTTTTGAAGAGTGGTGAACTCGTGTAGATGTAGTTCAACCTGTTCGTGCTCTGAACCGTGCAATCACTGTCGCCTCCGAAAGTTTTAGGTCTCGGTTTGACTAATTGGTCGTGTGGTTTGTTGCAGTCACTACATGCGTCAGATCCTGGACGCCCTGCGGTACTGCCACGAGAACGACATCATCCACAGGGACATGAAACCGCACTGTGTTCTTCTCGCCAGCAAAGCCAACTCGGCCCCCGTCAAACTTGGCGGTTTCGGCGTCGCTGTTCAGCTCCAGCAGGGACAGCTCATGAACGGAGGTAACTATCAAAATCCTCGCCATTTTAAGCCCCCCCCCACCCCACCCCTCACCCTCATGGCCCCGATTTTCGTTTTCACCGTGGAAAATTTCTATCTGAATCAAAAGGAGCTGCTCGTCGCACATGTTCCCACGCAAAGCAATTCTGCCGTGCCAAGGAAGAACGCCGTATGAACACTCAAGAGTCGCGAAATTACCTTCGATGCAATGTTTATTTATGAGGAAAATTATGAATTATCTCCCTTAAAATTTTCAGGGACTCTAAATCAAAATACAAAGAATATTCTCTGAAAAATTGGAAGAAAAATATTCATAAGTTTGCCAGAGAATTCATGTTTTATCAACTGTATGATTAGATCTGGAATGATCTTTTTTATTATCTCAGAAATTTGACTATTTGTTTCATTTTTTTGAATGTACTTTTATAGATTAAGCCCAGATATATGAACAGGATCAATCTGACCTCCTCACAAAATTATTCAAATGAGATTTATAGATATTCCTCTACTATATTTCTCGCCATTTTAGCCTTAGAATTTTCAGGGACTTTAAATCAAAATACAAAGAATATTCTCTGAAAAATTGGAAGAAAAATATCATAAGTGTGCCAGGGAATTCACGTTTTATGGGAGAAAATTTGGCAACGCTTGAAGGTTCATACGGCGTTTTCCCTTAACACGTCAGAATTGAACTCTTGCATGCCTCAGGGACTTGCGATGTATGTCGATGGTGAAACTTCCAAACCACTTTTCTCGGTTTGCAACGTTGCAGCCTTTCGAGAATTTGTTCTAGAGAAAACCAGAGGTACGATCGTGTTTCTCTCAAAATTTTACGTGAAATGAACTGATTCCGTAAAACCCTGTGCCGTGGCATGAAAGAACTCAATTCATTGGTGGAAGTTCCTTCTGATTCAAATAGACATTCTTCTCATTGTTAGGCACGTCGCACAGTGAATCGAGTCAATGGGAGAGGTCGGACAAAGGAAACTTTAAAAGCTCATAACTCCGTTGTTACAAAATTTTGAGGTCTTGGAATGGTCCCATTGGTTTTTTCGTTAAATTTACGAAATGAATCACCCCTCAAAATTTAATATTTGACGAAATAAACAGCTGAATTTGCAGTTTTAATAAAAAATTAATGTCCAACCTCGCCCATTGATTCGGTCCATTGTGCGTCGTCGGTCGACCCATTGACATAAAATGAAGTGTTACCGGCGAGAACATGTGCATTGCTAATATCGAGTTTTTCCGTCTTTGAGGGAAGTTTTAATTGGACTACTTTTTTTGACTGGCTCATTTTAAGAGCAACATATTTTCCATTCGTTTTCCTGTGCAGATAAGTGTTTTTATGAATGAGCCGGGAACAGTAGCTCCTCAGCTCATTTGCCACGGAGACTAAACTATGAATAACCCTTAGATGCCCAATACTTTTTTTGAACGCAAAATCCCAAATCGAGTCTTATTGATCCGTATGTAAATACATTGGTTTTGAGAGTTTTTGAAGTCTTATCTATGTTACTTTGATGTTTTTGAAAGAAAAAAATCTGGGTTTTTTTTTTTTTTTTTTTTTTTTTTTTTTTTAATTTCTATATCTTAGGTAACATACTGATACTTTCTCATCCGCCATCTGTAACCACCCCGAAAGAGGTAGTCGGGTCTATTTGGCACGGCTTGGAATTCCTGGGGGTAGACGTCAAATATAAAAATTCTCTGATACCACCCAACTCCCGCCAAAATACTAATAATTATACATGCCTCCTCCAGATCGCTTGAGAGATATCTACACTTTTTTTCTATTCAAAATGACTATTGATTTGGATACATCATCGTATATTCTGAGCAAACTTAACCTTAACTTTTCTCGAATTTCAAAAATAAGAGACACATCAACGCGCGTTGATGACGGCGCAGAGATGCGACTATTTGTGCTTGACGGATGTCCTTGTTGCATTTGCAAAATTGAAGGCGCGAGGCAATGCTCCGCAGGGTACGTGTTTTTAGCAATCGTCGGGTCAATTTGACACGGCTTGGGCAACTAAGGGCTCGTAGTGGTCTGAAAGTTCTGACAGCATATCTTTACCGAAGAGGTCTTTTGCAGTGTTCAGGCTCCAGAATTTTTGCTTACGCTGCTTTTTAAGGTAATGAGAAATACTGTGACTCTTTCCATTTAAGAAAGCAAAAAACCTTTTTCTTCTTAAATTAGATTCCATGTATGTAGATTATAAAAATCTCGGAAGGTTATAGGACATTTCGTCAACGATTTTTTGTTCGAGCACTTGTTTTTTCCAGTAGTTTAAGTCCACGCGTGTTTTCGGCAGGGGAGTTTTGGTCCACTTATCAATTATTGAGACCCAAAGTTAATTGGTCAACATGTAAATACAAACAACATTTGCTCATGACGTTTTTGGATGAGATGTATAATGTCTTGGAAGAATGAGGGTTTGCTCGTTTTTTGTTTGTTTGGTTGGCCAAACGGAAACAAATATATAATTGAGAATTTGGCGTCAATTATATGAGGGAAAATTCACTATAACTCTCTACACCTTTTTGATGCAACAGGACTTAATTATCTTTCAAGAAAATCCCATCCTCTTACACCTGAACCCGATGAACCTTTTAGTATTCCTCAGCTAAAGGCTCTTAGATTTTTCCTGTGCATGTACGATAACTACGCGACGGTGCCGGCGTGCCGCGGCGCTTCAAATTACTATTTCGCCATGAAGGTGTTGCACAGTATCATACAAGATTGAAGGCACCCCAACGTATCGTGATTGATGGCATCTTTCAAAAGCACAAAGCTCCCTCGCAAATTAAATCTAGTGACGACGAAAAAAAGAGAGCTGTAGTCGAAAAACTTGCTAAGTCCTAGTATCTGGATCCAGTAATGTTTAGCATGGTTTTTGAAATTAATTAGAGGAAAGAGTGACTTGATTCAAGCAGAAATATGCTCAAATACACGGCCGAGATGATTTCCTTATACATCAGTAAAGTAAATAACTCCTGTTTAGAGAAAAAAGGATGCTTAAATAAAAAGAAAAGTCACTTAGATCAAGCCGAAACCTGCTTTCATTCAGCTATTTTATTCTTGATTCAAAATAAAATCTTCTTGCCGGCATACTCAATAATGTTCCTGCCTAAATCGAGTCACATTTTTCTCTAATGAAATTCAAAAAGTATGCTAAAAGTTATTAAATACGGATGCCAGGACTAAGTGAGTTTTTTTAGATTACCGCTTTCTTTTTGTAACGTAGTATCTTGATTTATTTTGCAAGGAAAGCTCTGTACCCTTAACAGCTTGTCAGCTTGCCCTATACAGCTTGTCATTCATGATACGTTGGAGCGCTTTCAATCTCGTATGATACTGTGCAGCACCTATGTCGCAAAATAGTTGCTTGAAACGTCGTAGCACTCCGCGGCGCGGCGCGGCGAGCGACCAGCGTAACACGCGTATAGGCGCCTACAAACCTAACAGGGATACTTCACGCAATGCGCAACGCGTGAAGTATCCGGTTAGGTTTGTAGGCGCCATTGCGTATCTCGCTCTGTGTAAGGCTATAACATTTAAACTCGCGGAGTCAGCGATTTTTAACTCATGATTTTGAAATGTTTGCACGCTCTGCGCGGATTATTCTCATTTAAATTGATGAAAAAAAAATATGTAATATAGGAAAATATAACGTGTGTTTTGAAAATATTAAGGTGGTTCCGTGTCTAATTTAGTGATTTCCGAAGCTTTTTAATTTGTCCTCTATATTTTGTGCTTTTACTGTGCTGCAGCGTGGTGTATTCGCAACCAAACGCTCAAAATTGGACGTGTTTGACTGTAAAAGATCGATTTAAAAGTGGGATAAAACCAAAGAGTGCGTCCACATTGGTTTTATCTCTCTTTTTCATTTTTGTATGGCTCCTTTCAACACAAGTACGGCTCATTGGAGATCGAGATTAATATCGATGCCATCGCTTGGAAAAGGTTTTACAAATATTTGCCACGTTTTAAAAATCTAATGTTTTTAAAATGAAGTAATATTATCATGTAAAAAAGGTACATACATACGGTATATTTTAAATCGACCATTTTATAGACAGAAGTAAAACCAAATATTCACAAATGAAAATTTGAAAGATGAATAAAAAGAAGAAAGTAACATTTCATTTAAAAAATGAGTTACCGTAACAACACCTTCTTCTCTCTCACTTTTCTAATTCGATATTGGCAGTATAATTTTACATACGGGCTGGAATATAACATTTGGACCAGGTCATTGTTTCTTAGTTTAAGCGTGGACGTAAATTACTGGACTAAACAGGTGCCCGGACAAAAAATCGTTGACGGAATGTCCTGAAACCAGGTCGGAACAATCCGATGTGGCACTGGTTGAATCAAGACCTCGTTTGATAAACTACATTCAAAAACTTCCTAACGCCATGTTCTCCAGCCATCATTAAGCAGCTTTGAGTGTTGTCTCGTGTCCTCCCCCCCCCCCCTTCAAGCAGAGACCGAGCAACTAACGCCCGTAGAGAAAAACATTTTCTACTGCCGCACACTTTTTCAGCGGATAAATAGCAGGAAAATGCTTGGTTCTAAATATTTCTTGAGCTTTTGCCAAGTTTGTAACCAGACTTAAATTGAGTGTCCAGAAAAATCAACCGGAAGCCCAATTTATCTAAAGCCCTTCTTGAAAATACATTCTTTCTGGGTCTAATATATACTTATGAGCTAGTTTAGGAATCTTAAAACTTTTGCATTTTTAAAAAGTAGACAGTAAACTACGAAAATATACTGGATATTTTCTAGGGATATTAAACATAACCTCGAAAACAAGTGCAAAGTTACTTATTGTGAGCTATCACTCCATCGCCGAGAACGCCAAGATGACGTCTGAAAATATCTCTCTCGTAGCGACCGTGAGCTCGATCGTACATGTGTTTCCTCCACCGCAGACCGTGCTAAGGACGTCATATGAGCCTTCAGGCGTTGCCAAATTTCCTTCGACAAATCACGGATTTCCCGGAAAATTTGGGAATATTTCTCTCTCGATTATTCGGAGGATTTTGTTTGTAATTTCATCTAAAGAGTCGGAAAATTTCAAGAAAAAATATTTGTAACTTTCGTCCAAAGTAAATCTTTTCTGAGAAGAAATTTGGCAACATTTGAATGCTCATACGGCATTCCTCCTCGAATTCAATCTTTGCGTTTAAAGCAATCCAGGTTTTAATGAGAGCTCCAAATATGCAACTTTGAACTCGTTTCTTCGCGGGTTTATATTGTTAAGTGAATCTGGGAAAATTCCTGTAAACGAACTGCTGTCCCTACGCTTTTCAAAAATTAAAAAAAAAAAACTACTGAACAAGCTCATTAAAACTTCAGTACGGACATGCCAAAATATGGAGCTATAGTGCCCATATAGAGAGTGTTCGGACGTGTGGAAATATGGAGCTTTTGAGGCCCAAAAGGGCAGCCAGCCCTCTGACACAAAAGTTGTAACTGCCAATCTTCAAATTCCAATATCAAACCAAGATGTTTAAGGGTCATTCCATGCCAAATCAAACCAAAGTTTGACCCAACCTCTTCAGAATTTGATGAAATTCTGTATACTCTCTCTACTCATTGAGCTGATTCCAAAAATTTGGTTTTTTAATGTTTTTGTCCATTAGTTGTAGTTTCATTGAGCTTTAAAGTTCGAGTAAAAGAACGGAGGTCCCATTCAATTAAGTGTCAGTATTTTCGGAGCCGCTTATTCGATCTGAACCGCTCTGGTACCGATTAAAAGCTCTTGAAATATGGTTTTTCCACGCATGTACACCAAACAATTCAACTTTAAAATGTTTTTTAAGAAACATTGAAAGAATGTTCATTAGATGAGTGTTTTTCTGCGAAGGAAGTAAATTTATGCAAAAATTAAGTCGAATACGTATTTTCGAACGATGGGTTGTAAAAATGGTGATAATAAATCACTCTGGAAAGAGTTGATTTGAATTCATAGGTTGACCACCCTTTTGGGCCCTAAAAGCTCCATGACCTAACCTCACAATTACCGACACGTCCGTACTTTCCCCATGTGCACCTCGACTGTTTTTGTCGGTTACCATTTTGGCAACACCAATCCTCGTCTATTTAATCATGCATTCAACATCGCGACATACGTACCAGATATGAACCACGTCCCTTTGAGACCCCCCTCCCTCCCCCCGCCCACCCCGTCATTTCCGTCGGGTTCGCCGAGATTTTTCTCAAGTTTTCTCCCCCCCTTCCCCGCAATCCCTCTTATTTTGATTTCACCCTCGTTTTGTTTTGTTTTGTTTCTTTTCTCTCATGTTTTCTTTTTATTTACGCACGATGTTTCATTTTTTGATTTATGTTTTCAAATAGACAGCTACACGGCACGATCCCGTCAAAACCTCAGTCCTACGGGTAGACTGTATCTAAAGTCTAACGATGAGGGTAAGCCTCTTGGTTTTATCTTTTATTTTATTTTTTTCGCCTTTGTTCCACGTTTTTGTCATCCGTCTCTTTATCCCTCCGATTTGACCTGTTTGCTCTCTAATTTTCTCGCGCTTTTCTTTCCACCGTCCTCGGTCGCTCCGAATTCACGGTCGTTAGAATCTTCCTTTTCTTATTTTCTCGACTCTTTCTTTCCGTGTTTTGATCGTGAATTTGTATTCGTTTCAGACATTGTGGTTTTTGGTTTTGTTGTTTTTCTTACTACTGTTCGTTTCTCCTTTCTCCCTGTGCGTAAAATCGAGGATGTCAATGCAGCGAGAGTATTTATTCACTGTAAAGAAAGTCTTTCGGATCTTAGATCCAGACTCTTGAAAAATTTGGCCAAGAAAATATTATTGATTCAATCAGATTTAAGCTCAAATCAAAAGGAAATCCGCTCAAATTATAAGAGGCTTGGTTCTTGATTTAAGCAAAAATCCGATTGAATCAAGAGTATTTATTCTTGTCGATGTTTTTAAGAATCTGGACTCTAGATCCAATGTGTTTTTTTTTCTAGTGCTAGAATGTGTGCCTCATCAGGAATGTGCCTTTTCCGATGCGCTCATTGTGATATTTTAGCAATTTTCCATACGAGAGAACTCTTCCTTTTGCTTTAGCTGAAGTTTGCAACAGGCCCATGTACGAATCAACCGTTGAACCGTTCTCCACAGCGCCACAGAGCCACCTTTTCCCCCTCATTCCCTAGAATAAGCAACGAGACACACATGTGTCGCTGCAAACGATACAATATATGTGCATCGTTCCGAACTACCATCGCACCACTGCCCTCAAATATAGAAATAATACGGTGAGAAATGCCAAAATCCCGAGGAAGGAGACCCTTCGGTGCCAAGAAAAGCACAAGCATCTCGAGCCCCCCCCCCTCCACCCCCCAGTAGTCATGGCGTGCTATGCGATATATCGATTGATCTGCCATTTAAACCCATGGAAAAGAATCGATTAACATGGTGTTCGCAACGAACACCTTAATAATCGATTCTTTACCGTAGCTTCAAATGGGGAAATATCGATAATCGATTATTCACGCCCGCCTCTGCCGCCCCCCGGGTGCATTAAGCAGGAGCAATAAGGCGCATTTGGAAGTCAATAAGGAGGAAATAAACTAAACGTCCGAGAGCTTTTTTCGTGATCAGGCGGAGGGTTCAAAATTACTGTTAGTTTGTCGTCCCGCTTTATCAACTGCCGAGCCGGGGAGACCCCAATCCTTACCTCCCGCCCCCTCATACCGCGGGCTCTCCCGCGGCCTTGGACCCCTCAAACCGCCCCCCCCTTCCCCGACCTCCGTCGCACAGTGGAGTAAATTATTGAGAAAGGTCGCCGATATGATGTGGAAGCGTTGAAAGCTCATCTGCCGTGATAGCGAAGAGGGCACTAAGTGCAAAAATGAAGTTTTGAGAGAACTAGCTCAAAAGCTTCTGACCGGAAACTTTTATTCAAAAAAGCACTGGAAAGAAATGAACACATCGGATCTAGAGTCCAGACTCTTGAAAACATTGACAAGAAAAACTACTCTTGATTCAATCAGATTTAAGCTTAAATCAAAAAGCAATCCGCTCAAATTAAGAGGCTGGGTTCTTGATTTAAGCTTAAATCTGATTGAATCAAGAGTATATTTTTTCTTGTCGATGTTTTTAAGAGTCTGGACTCTAGATCCAATATGGTTTTTTTCCAGTGAGCCTTCGTTCTTTGTCAATTTGCCATTAATCGTCCGAAAGACGTTGAGAAATCGTGCCGCTGATTAACTATCGTCTGCTTTTATTTCAATTACACAAAACGGTATTTTTCGCTTTCATGCTGGACTATTGTTAGGCAAGATAGCCGTAAGTGCTATCTTCTGCATGCTTTCGTGGTTGCGTTTTGGACACACGACAAACACCTTTTCAGGTTAGATTTTGCCAGAAGAGGGCGGCACTTTACTTGAAAGCACTCTTTTCATTGCCTTTCTAGGGGAATATCGTCACTTACTGCTGTCTGACCTGAAACTCCGTCATTTTTTGCGCACACACGGATTTCTCAAAAGTCTCATTTTCTTACAATTAGGATAAATTTTGCTGTTTCAGCTATTTCAGTGATTTCAACTGGTGAAATTTCAACTGTGACGTTACCTTCAGCAGTTAGCGACGTAGAGAATGAAGTAACGACGCAACGCCACAAACCGACGTACGCGTTCCTGCAGCTTCACCATCGATATGCAATTAAAACGGCACCAAAAAATAATGCAAAAATAACGTCACCTACAACTGTTCTGTCGGAAACTACGTCATTTTTTGCGCATTTATGGATTTCTCACATGTCTCGACGTTTTCATACAATCGAGATGAATTTTGCTGTTTTAGTATTTCTGTGATTTCATCCAAAAGAGATCGGACGAATTTTGAATGAAACTCGATTTCGAACGTTTGACACTCACTCTGCCGTGTTAAGGAAAAACGCCGTGTATGAACCTTCAGGCTTTGCTAAATTTCCTCTGGTGAATCACCAATTTTATGGAAAACTTGTAAATATTTTTCCTCCAATTTTTCAGATAATTTTGTTCGCAATTTCACCTAAAGTTCCTGAAAATTTCAAGGAAAAATATTCATAACTTTCTTCAAAAATAACTCTTTTCTGAGAGGTAATTCGGCAACTCTCGAATGTTCATACGGCGTTCCTCCTTAGCACGGCAGTACTTCTCTCTTCGCTCTTTCGGCTGCACTGTGCGCCGTTTCAATTAGGATTTGAATTGTTGAAACTTCGGAGCAAAGCTCGCGCAAATTCCAGCCCTGCTCTGTGACCTAAATCGTGCTCGGGTTTAAAGTCGCAGCCCTCCCCCCTCCCCATCGCATCTCCTCCTTTTGATAACTTTGCGTTCCCTCTTTAAACATTTTTTAAGCATCGGTCTCTGATAGTTAGACAGATTGATTCGCGATTTTCCAAACTTGAAACTTGGACGCAGTTTTTTTTTTCGCTTTCTTCTCGGGGAAATTCTTAAACTTTCCAACTTGCGCCGAGAGAAAAGTCCAGGTGGATCGGAAAGGACGTCTATTCAACGTTTCTCATCGTGGAATTCGTTTCGAGACGAGCTGAATTCCTCTTCGGATAAAGTAGATTGAAACCCTTGTGTACATAATGGAACGCTTTATTGAATGAGTTATGGATTTTATGGATTATTCATGGCATAGAAAAAAGGAGGTATCCGTCAGTTGCGTGGCGTGCTTTGCGATATATCGATTGATCTGTCATTTAAACCTATGGAAAAAGATCGATATACAGGGTGTTCGCAACGAACACCTTAATAATCGATTTTTCAGCATACCTTCAAATGGAGAAATATCGATAATCGATCATTCACGCCACGCCACTGGTATCCGTATTTCGGGCATCTTGGAAAGAAATAGACGACATAAATTGAGTGCATATACAGGGTGATCCAAGGTTAAACGGTCAGACTGCAATAGCGTGATCTATGGGTCAAAATAAGACTTTTTTGTTGTGTAAAGTTTTTTTTTTTTTTTTCCGAAAGTGCCTCCAGTCGGAGCTACGCCCCCCCCCAAAAAAAAACAAAATTCGGGAAGTAAATCAATTTTCCTGAATTTTGGCAACGGTTGCGAAGCAAATCTCATGAAAATGTGTACTTTCCTGTACTTTTATGCCCTGAATCCATGATAATCTTAAGAAAATCGAAATCTCAATTTAAAGAGGGGGTTTGGGGGTGTTCCAGCTCCTGCCGTCCGACCGTTTAACCCTGGATCACCCTGTATATCTCTCATCGATTTCCTTGAAAATGGTCTCGTTCATGGAGCAAAATATTCTTCCAAAAATGTCAATCATATTTTGATCTCAATCACGGTTTGCAACCGACTTTTGGAATGTTCATAAATCGCTTTGCCTTAACCCCTTCAGTTACTCCGGCTAGGCTCATTCATGGAGCGAACTGCGAGGCTGCGGCAGCAGCACGAAGGGGTTTTTCGAGACCT
>NW_017564154.1:2859331-2906018 GCF_001854935.1 Bemisia tabaci
CCCCCCTCTCGTGATAGCAGAGATTTTAATCCGCGGATTATATTACCTGGCTGTTTACTTTAAGTCTCGTCGTAAACCAATAGCCCCCCTCCCTCCCCCCGGGAGTGTCAGGCGCAGCGGGACTTATTATGAAGCCGAAATGGGCTCCCCGGGCGGGGGGTGGGGGGTGACTTGCCAACCCTTTGTTGTCGTGCGGTGCATAAATTTTGTTTTTTCGCTTATTTATGAATTGATTTCTTTATTTTAATTGCGCGTTTGTCGGTTTGTAGAGTTGCGTCGTACTTCATTCTCAACGTCGAACTCATGAAAATATGAGAGATCGCCATAAAATTGGCATGAAGACTCCTTGACGTGTGGCTGTAGGTATCGTGAAATTTTATAGCCGCGGAAAAGTTGGACGAAATCTGATTTTCCCGGAAAAGGCTTTAGACTGGAGCTGTTTAAAGTAGAAACGCGCTCTCAGACATGAAGACAAGTTTTCCCTCACAAAATTGGGACGTCGGCGAAAAAAATATATTGCCCTCGGGAATGGTTTACAGCGAGCCCGACAGACGTAGCTACGATTTCTAGAGTCGGCCGCCAATGGAGAAATTAAAATTTTTTTTTTTGCTCGGTTTTGACGGCTTTCCCGGCAAAGACTCGCGTTATTTCACGCAACGATCAAAAGTAATTTATATTGAGCATACACTGCCGTGCTAAGGAAAAACTCTGAATGAACATTCGGATGTTGCCAAAATTCTTTTGGTAAAACATTAATTTCGAGGAAAGCTACGAATATTTTTCCGTGACATTTTCAGAAACTTTAGGTAAACTTTCGAACAAAATTATATGAACAATTGGAAGAAAAGTATTGACAAATTTCTCCGAAAATTCGTGATTTACCAAAGGGAATTTGGCAACGCCTGATGGTCTATACGACGTTTTTCCTCAGCACGGCGGTACAGAAAAATTAGTGTAATACCAAGTAAAGAGCTGGAATTCCTTTCCGAGACAAATTCGCCTTTATTTGATGAATTAGGCAAAAACATCTCTCATGAGTCGAAATAGTTGCCTACGCAGCTTTTGGAAGGAGAACGACCCGAGGAAGACACGGATAAGAACTCGCATGACGGTGGTGAACATTCAAAAACACTTTCAGTTTTCTCCATGGCTGATTTTCCGACGTATATTTCATTTTTCTTAGAGGAACAAATCAAAATATATTCTTTAAATTTTTGCTGCTTTTTTTTACTTCACAAGGAGTATTTTTTAAACAAGTAACAGAATTGATCCGTATCTCGTCGAAATGATAAAACAAGCGCGTGAATTTTGAAACGTAATTCATTTACCCTGAAAAAAAGTTACGGGCTGTAAAGACATACCCGATATCGTCCGTTCCGTGCTCAGAGACCAAAAGTTCCGAGTGCTGGAGCCGTAACTTTAATCGCTCCGGAAGCTACGCCCGGAACTTGCGGGCTCTGAGCCCGGAACGCGGACGGTATGTCTATATCATAGCCCGTAAGTACGGCTTCCACGGCCGAAGTTTGTTTTCAGTGTACGCATCTTTGGCTTCCCTTACGCTAACTTCCATTCGATTTGTGTTAAAATTTGTGTCGCCAATATCTCGTTAAGGAGTTGATTCCTGGACTTCCTATTGTGGAAATCGTGTTTTACGTAAGATTTTGAACTGAAGGGAACGCATTGCTTTTTACAGGGTTGCCACAGTCAGGAAAAACCGGGAATTGTCAGGGAGTTTTGAAAAGTCAGGGAAAGTGACGAAAATGCCAGGGAAAATTTGCTAAATCACCTTCATTTGCTTTCTAGAATGGGTTTGAGATTTCGAACAAGGAATTTTGCCTGAAAACTATTTTCAATCGTGCCCTCCTAACCATCCGTTACATCTTCAATTTTCGGGGAATTCCACCAAAATGTGTCAGGGAAATCAGGGAAATGTCAGGGAATTTCATTTTTTAAATTCTGTGGCAGCCCTGAACCGAGTGCAGCTCTTGTCTAGTAGCCCATCGAAAGTTTTGAAGCTGCGTGGTGCAAAGTTTGTTTCTGTTTCCTTCATTTTTCTCTCTTGTATTCTATAACTTCTTTTCCTCTTTTTCTTTTTCTGTGTCTAGCCCTCCACTCTGTCTCTTACGAACATCTTCCTGAGTTGGAGAAGATCGAAGCCGCTGAAAACACTGGTATCTAACTGAAAAAGAAAAAAAAAACCCTTCTTTCCCTTTTTTCTGTCCCTCTGTCACCTTTGTATGTGTGCGTGTGTGTAGAGTAGTGCGTTTAAGTAGTCCGCGTCTGCGTTAGTGCTGTACTTGACTTCAATTTTGGAATTTTTAATCTGGAAAAGAAGATTCAGTAGGTTCAATGTCATCAACTCAACTATCTTTACCCGCTCTTAAAACTGAAATACACCCGCTAGTTGTGCTTCCTTTTCTTAGACCATGAAATGCAGTGGCGTGAATGATCGATTATCGATTTTTCCCCATTTGAAGCTATGGTAAAGAATCGATTATTAAGGTGTTCGTTGCGAACACCCTGTTCATCGATCCTTTGTCATAGGCTTAAGTGGCAGATAAATCGATATATCGCAAAGCACGCACGCCACTGATGGAAAGAAATACTTCTCCTTGACCTCTTTCAACTTATTCTAAACATTTCGGTAGTGGCTTTTAAAGCATGATGCAATAGTTTAGAGCTCATAGAGCATTTGTAGATTTGACTAGATTAGATTTTTGTTGAAAATAACACTCGTGAAACCTCATTACTCTTTTAATGTTAGACGGAGAATAATATTAAGGATGAGAATCGGAGAGTTTTATCGCTTTAGCAAAAATTTGTCACCTCAAACAAAGTTAGAAATCACTCGGTTTTAATTTCTTTATTTAACAGATAGGCTCGTAGGGCGTAGGCTCTTTGTGGATTTACAATTTGGATTACATTTTGCATCAAGGAACCACTATTTCTGGCCCATTTTCGAAACAACATTATATGCCATTGGTTTCCCTATGCAGATATGTGCTTTTATGGGAGAGCCAGAGATAGTGGTTCTTTATTGCAAAATGTAATCCATTTAACGTTCATCGACTCCAGTTATATGTTGGAAGTACTAGTCTTAACTTAACTGTTTTTATTTATTTATTTATTTTTTTTGTCATGATATGTTTATTCTTTGTCAAGAAAATGTGTCTGTAAATGACCTGCAGTCTGTCATCCTAATAGTTATTAATATAAAACTATCATAGTTGTATACATTACATCACAGTCTTAGAAGTGGTGAAAGTAAGTGCACAAAAGAAAATTAATCCGCGTTCAGCAGGAAAGAACCAAGCTACATCAGCCATTGCAAAATTTTACTGGGCTATTTCATCTTTTACAAGAGAAAGTTTCTGCGGATTCCTTGAAGTTTTTAAGGAATTTGCTCCGTACTATGTAGAAAGTTCACCGAAATTTAAACAAAAATCCGTACAACACTTTTCATATAAAACCTTACATTGCCCAATTAAATTTGGCAATAGCTGATGTGGCTTGGTTCCTTTCTGCTTAACGCGGTCCAGTTGATAGTCTTCAAAATTAGCCAGCCAGCACGCGGTTATGACAATAACTAGCGTGGTAGGTTGATGACTTATGAAATCCGGTTCAACAACTACCATGGTAGTTGCTTAAACAAACTGAGAACTACCGTGATAGTTGCTGTAATCACCCAGGTAGTTGTGTCAATATGTCATTCACGGTAGCTGGCGCATTTTCACCATTCACTGGGTGTGGCGATTAACCTTAACCGAAAACCTAATTAATATAATTGAATTTTATTTAGACAATGAGCGTTGAACAGCATTGTAAATCAAGTATAGTAGTGGCGCTTGTTCTCGAAATTCATTAATTAAAATTAAATGGGAAGGATTTATCCCTTGATCGTCTTCATCTCTCTACAAGTAAAACGTAGTATTTTGATCCAAATGGCTTTCTCCGGCTAGTGTCTCCTTTAGTTCCTCTTGCGTACAACTCTTTTCGCTTTTTAAAGATTTTGTGGGTGTTTACTTTCTCTTGCTAACTTGATGTCATGTCTTGTCTAATGTGATTTATTTTAAATATGTTGTGTTTATCGTCCTAGATCATCTTTGTTGCTTCGATATCCTTCAAATATCTGTTTTAATTTTGTTCATCTGTTCCTGCCACGTGTATTCTGCTGTGTTAAGGAAAAACATCATATGAACCTCTAGATGTTGCCGTATCTTCCTGAATAAATTTAATTTGAAATTGGTGAATATTTTTCCTCGACATTTTTTAGACAATTTTGTTCGCAATTCGATCTAAGAGATCTGAAAATTTCAAGGAAAAATATTCATAACTTTCCTCAAAAATAACAATTTTATTGGTGGAAATTTGGCAACTCTCAAATGTTCATACGACGTTCTCCCTTATCACGGCAGTATTCCACTAGATCATTATCGACGGCTAATTCGAAAAATGCGTATGTCAGCTTGAAATGTTGTAAGCTTCCAATCGTTTTTATTTTAAAGGAGAATTAATTAACAACAGTTTCTACAGCAATTTTCTGTGAATTTTCCTCATTCTTTCTAATAAAATCACACAAATTGATTAGTTCTCCTAAGAGAAAATGAAACATTTTTAGAGATTTTTAAATGCTGTGATGGATGCATGCATTTTTTCGCATTTAGTCATCGATATTCAAACAAAAAACAAAACAAAAAAACTGAAGTGTAAGTTCGGGTGCCATCCAATTCCCTCCCCCGATTCCCTCCCGAAACCGATTCCCTCCCCCGATTCCCTCCCAAGACCGATTCCCTCATGCAGCCGGAACCGATTTCCGATTCCCTCCCGGCTTTGAAGTAAATTGAAAATATGTGGCAACGTCGCAACAATTGATCAAGTAGTTAGACGAAATAATCAAGATCCAAAATAAACTTACCATTCCCAGATACACCTGATNGGCGCCCGTAAGTTCATGGTCGTTAGACAAAAGAAAACCTTCAATCAAACATTTCATTATGTATTTTGCTATCTATTTAAAGGTGGATTTTACTGATATGATGATGATGAAATCGATTATATTAAAGAGACACACTTTTTCTGAGTTTTTAACAATGACAATTTTTGATCGTATTTATTTATAAAGAGAAAACTATTTGATTCTCGTATGTAATTTTTCAAAGTTAAGAAGGGTCAATTCTTTGACAAGAATGTCTTATTACAATGCTACATACATTTTCCATAAAAAGGGACCTCATCTTCCGAGAGAACATTTTCCTGAACATTTTGCAAATGCGTGGAGGAAGATAATCTTAAAATTTAGGCCCAAGTTTTACCCTCAAATCTCAAAAATTGAAGGAGATAGAATATTAGGCCCGAAGTTCTAAGACAGAGATTCTTAGGTCGTAGAAAAACGTGTACTTATCGTTCGGAAAAAGTTGCGGAAAATTTTCTCTCAGAAGATCAGGTACCTTTCCTTAAATTGGGTCACCAAAGTGACACTCTCTATATGAAATAAATGATTGTAGGAAACACAAACCCCTTATGATCTAAATGGACATCTTTTGCGAACGGGAACTACTATTTCTAGCTAAGTTCACAAACAGCTTATGTATCATTAGTTTCCCTTTGCACATAAGTGTTTTTACGGATTATCCAGAAATTGTAGTTCCTAATTGCAAAATGCAGTCCAAGTATGAAATGTTCATCGATGTTTTATAGATTTCTATCAAGGTTTTAGGTTTCTCAAAGCACTATTCTGCCGTGCTAAGGAAGAACGCCGTATGAACATTCGAGAGTTGCCAAATTTCCCTTGATAAAACGTGTATATTTGACGCAGTTGAAGCATATTTTCCCTTGAAATTTTCAGACATTTTAGATTAAATTGCGTAAAAAATCGTCTGAAAATTTTGGGGGAAACATCTAAAATTTTCCTAGTAAATTCGGTTTTTATCGAAGGAAATTCGGCATCGTCTGAAGGCTCATACGGCGTTCTCCCTTAGCACGGCAGTATTAGTACCTATTTGTATTCATTATTTTGTTTGATAAAGACTTTTCTGATCACTTGCCTTTTAGAAGCCTTATCAGTGCATATTTGTATTCATTTTGTTTGATACAGACTTTTCTAATCTCTTTCTTTTTATTTCTGATGACAGGAGCTATCGGTACTCCACATTTCATGGCACCAGAGGTTGCGGAAAGGAGAGAGTATGGCAAACCCGTAGATATCTGGTCGGCAGGCGTGTTATTACACATTCTTCTATCTGGCACTTTACCATTCTTGGGATCAAGACATCGACTGCAGCACACAATTTTAAAGGGGAAAATAAATGTAATGAAGGAAGCTTTTACTATGATAACTGTTACAGTATCGTTCTATGAATTTCAGTAGAAATTTTCTTAAACTTGAAACAACAAACAAGCTATTTTTGGGATTTTTATACCCTTTCGAGAGGCTGAAAAGTTCTGATTTTCGCGTAACTTCAATTCCAATAGGAATCCTATATTCTGCGGTGCTAAGAGTAAACGCCGTATAAACATTGATCGAATGTTGCTTTATTTTCAACAGTAACATATTTATTTTTGAGGAAACTTGTGATTATGTTAAATTTTCAAATTTCAATGCCATTCAAAAAGAAAAAAAAAATTCAGAAGGAATTGTAAATGAAATTTGGTAAACAATTAGAAGAAAAAAGTTCACAGTTTTTCCAAGAAACTCGTATTTTATCGAAGGAAATTTGGCAACGCCCCAATGTTCTTACAGCGTTTTTCCTTAGCACGGCAGTATTACAAACGGCGTTCAGTAAAGCCTTTTCAGCAAGTCAAGTCTTTTCAGCTCCCCTTGCAACTTGAACCATGCAAATCGTCTGATTGTCACAACCAAAGATTCGGATAACTTAGGATGTACCCGACAAATCTGCACTTTGCAAAATTCGATTCATGCATTTAAAACTGAATTCAATGTACCCATTTCTTATTTTTTTTGTTTTGTTTTGTTTTTGGCGCAAGGTAGCCTGCCAAAAATCAGGGCCGGATTTACCTACTTGCCGCCCCCATCTCATTCGTTTTGAAACATCAATAAAAACTGTCAAGCGAACGTGCCGGAGGGGGAGGGATGCATAAGACGCGTTAACTCGTGTTGGATACATTTTTTGCGGAAGCCCTGTCAACACTACTAACAAAAATTCACGGAACTTGGCGCGAAAGTTAAGTTCCGTAGACCTGTCTCTGTGTGGACAATGCCTTCCATTAATAAGAAATGAACGAAAAAATTATGAAAGAACAATCATAAATGTGGTTCAATAATTTTAACTTCCACCGCCGCGCCGTGCTGATCGCTTTTTGTTTGGCGCAATGCGTGAAGTATTCCTACACGCTTGTACGTGCTATGCCTTTCACGCCGACCGCTGCTGAACGCACTGTGTTTGTCGCAATGCGTGAAGTATTTATGCAGTCTTGTAGGCGCTATGCGTTACACGGCGACCGCTGCTGACCGCACTGTGTTTGACGCTATGCGTGAAGTATTCATGCAGTCTTGTAGGCGCTAATATGTTTTACATGCCGACCGCCGCGCCGAGGGCCTCTCCTTTTCATCTCAAGTCCTCGTCATCATTGCTCTCTGCGCCGCGCCGCTCCAGGCCAAATTGCGTGTTTGATTTCTCTCTCAACTAGACTAATGAAAGGGCAGCCAACTTTCTGACGCAAAAATGACACTGACAAATTTCAGATTCCAATGTCAGACCAAAACGGCCAAGAATGTTCATAAATGAGCGTTCTGGCCAAATTGCTTGATTGGTTTCTCTCATAACTGGACAAATTAAAGGTGCTGTCTTTTGTATTACCGCAAAACAACAAAATTAGAAATTACGATACTCACGGGAAATGCAAGATTTTGTCGCCTTTTTCCGTTTGCAATTTTATTTTTTTACCTACATCTAAAAAAAATTGCAAAATTTGCGGCCCCCTAAATTTGCCGCCATGCGGCCCATGTGGCCACCCCCTTAATCCGGCCCTGCCAAAAATGAGCAATAACTTTCTACGGCACTATGTGCCACTTCCGGTGTCCTGTAACAAACTCAATATATTGGAATTAAATTGAACCTTTTTTTTCATTACGTATAGTACTTTTTTTACTTTTAAGCGTTGAGTCCTCCTAGTTCCAGGCAAGTTGGATTGTGAGAAATGAATGCGAAAATTCCACTTGGAATGCTGTTTTCTACAACACAGTGCTCGCATGTCTG
The DNA here is from genome assembly GCF_001854935.1 of Bemisia tabaci. NCBI lineage: Eukaryota > Metazoa > Arthropoda > Insecta > Hemiptera > Aleyrodidae > Bemisia > Bemisia tabaci. Next base: position 2,867,548 of record NW_017564154.1, read on the forward strand.
CAAAGGTACAGGTGTTGTTGCCAAAGTCTACGAGAGAGTTTAATTGCATCCACTGTTCGCTTCAAATTTTGAGATTTCTCTTAAGAATACCGTACCATCTTAAATTAGAGGATGTAATTTGTCAGTATACATTTAAATTGAACTGAAGGGACGGAGCCACCTGGGCTGGGATCTTACCTCCTCCTTGACATGCAAATTCAGGATTCTGATGCACTCAGCATCGCAAAGCTTGTTTCTCACCATCAAATGAGTTTGGAATTAGGAGGACACTACGGATAGGTTGAAATAGTGTTTTCAAGGTTGCCAGGCCTTGCAATGAAATGTGGATATTTTACACAAGTTTAAATAGGGTTCAAACAGCACTGTCTCACAACAATGAGTGTCTATTAATTTAATTTAAGTTCCATAATTTTAAGGTAGTCTTTCATCAAGGAAACTTGTGTTTAGAATGGCAGAAAAATACCTATTGCTCATTTTTAGCGGGAGATCTAGGAAGTGAAAGAATGTAAGCACATTGCATTTTGGCGCAAATGCTTGATTCAAGTTGCGTTATAAGCAGACTTTTTATAGTTTACGCCAAATATGTTTATGCACTGTTAGACTGCAACAGAAGATCCGCCGTCTTGATCCCTCCATTTACTTCACATGTAAAAGTGACATCAGACTATCTTCTTGCAGTCTAGAAGTGTGTAAACTTATTTCGTGTAGACTCTATGTATATCCTTAACTTGCCAAATGTCAGGCTTTGAAAATCAGACAAATTTAGTGGAAATTGCTTGAGAGGTGCGAAGACCTATTGAATGCCCCCTCAGCAATAATTAAATAAAATTCCTAGCCGTTATGAAATTTTCCAAAATTCTAACTCTCTCTGTTAAACATTAATAGAGCTACCGTGCTTTGAAAAATAAATTGTATTTAGTTATCCACAATTCTCTTTAACGCTCAATTTCTTTGATAATTTTACGTTAGTCTTAATTGGTTTCTATTCCTTGTCGGAGTTGTCGTAAGGTGGTGAGGCATTTTGCTCAACTGAAACTTATGTCCATTCGATGAGTGCATTTAAACCTATCTTCGTTTTTCAAAGAGTTTGTGTTTAATATATTGATACATATTTTCTCTTAACTACCACGAACAGTGAACCGTTTTAAACAAGTTCGATTTAGATGGAAGAACATTTAATTTTAGTATTTTATCATGTAGAAAAAATATTTGATTATAAAATGGATGGATCTAACAAGAAGCAGCCTAACTCTATCAGACATTTCCTAATTTTCTCTCATATTGTATTTTTGCAAAAGATATCTAACTAATCTACCCTCTGATATGACATTTTGTGAGTTAATTCCAAATAGTTCAGAGGGTATGCACACAAGTTTCGAGGCGTTATGTTGTTCCCTCTTAAAAAATAAAACTTGAAAAAGAATTAAGCAATATGAAAAACAGTCTGGCTAATTCTAATTAAATCTGTCTAAGTTTACTGTTCATAATGTATGCAACAAGTAATTTTGAATAATTTCTATGGGTTTGGGTAAGTTTTGTTTTAGAACTGCAATTAAAAATTTCAAAATTTGTTTACAGTTTGATTCACCGCAGTGGCAATTTGTCAGTGAACCAGCCAAAGATCTGATTCGAAAAATGCTCACTCTAGACCCAAACACAAGGCCTACTATTCAAGATGTCCTGAGTCACAGGTGGCTGAGGGTAAGATTTAAACATCTTAGTGTTGCTGATTTTAGGATCATCAAAAGAAGTTACCTGATTTTCACCCCATCGATCCGATCTATTAAGGGAGGGCCTGGTCTTGCCGCCTCTGGTTTGGATGATTTTGGAACCATTTATTAGCTTATAAAATCTATAACTAACCATTTTTTGTTTGTTTTGGGGTTTAGACCCTCAGAACTTCTTAAAAAATCAAAGAAAACGTGTGAGCAGAATCTGAGCATTGTGTCAACAGGCCTCAATGCTGCCGCTTTTTATCAAATATGATTTACCAGCTAACCCAATTCCCAGGATAGTCAAATAATCAGCTAGTAAACTAATGAAGGTTGCTGTCTGTAGAGCCGACTATAATTTGTATACTTTTTTTCCTGATCCCTCCCTTTTTACTGACTTTACCTCTATGAAATTGTTTTTTATCCTTTTTCGGTTTTTGTCCCTTTTTACTACCCAGCTCTCTTGATTTCTCTTTCAAAAGAGCTTGCCTCTCATCATATTGTCATTGTTGATATCAGCTCATCATAACTCAGGCTCAATTAATGGTATGATTTTAGAAAGGTTCGGTAAAAATTTAAAGTCGTTAATAATATCAGCAAGTGCGGTGGTGGAAAAGGTAGAATAAAGAATGTGGAAGTAAAAAAACAATGAAACGTAAGAAGGAAAAACCTTTTAGTTGAGATGAAGTCAGGAGAGAGGGAGAAACTGGGAAGGATTGCATAAATAATATGTTCAGCAACGTGAATAAAAACCTTTGATCACTAGCTTGATTTGACGATGTTGTTAGTGCGAACCATTTGATCAGCCTGAGAGTTGGATAAACAGCTGTTAAATTAGACTAGATGACAAGTGGCATTACTGCGGCCGGTTGTCATCACTTAAAGATGCGCTCAGACCCTGCTTGGGCCCATTTTTTTTTTATTTTCATTGACAAGTGGAGGGTCTATTGGCTTCAAAACTGGTGGTCTTAAGATTTTCTTAAGCTATTTTCTGGTACCAGAATCGTTCAAATTGAAGGCGATGTGACTAGCGCCCCCCTCTCCCCTTGTAAGTTACTTTCAAATGTACAAATGTACTCATCGGAATCAAATCTCGGTTTCAGAACACACACATTCAAATGATATTTTGAAAATATCTGGGGTATAACTTCCTTACTTAAAAAGAAAAAAAAAAAGAAAGTACCTATGATTTTCAACATAAATAGAGGATCTGGAATCAAGAATAAAATGTGTATCAGGAATCAAAAATCAATTTGGATCACTGGATGTGGCTGTGCTGGAAACTGAAGGCATCTATCGACAATGAGAACTTCTAATCATGAATTATTGCTATCCAGAGCTAACTTTCTGCTTATGAGAATATCTTCATAACAGGCCCCGAAAGGATTCCAATTTGCTTGTGATTCTAAAATGATGTCTAAGGAATTATCTATAGGGAAAATATGTTCAGTTTTTATTTCCAAGCGGAGTCTTCGAGGCACATACTTAAAAAAATGGCATGGAATCCACCACTGAAGGAAAAAAGAAGTAGGAGTCCAACTTAGATGTCTTAAACCAACTGAAATAAGAATTGAAGGTTGTGATCGTATAATACCTGGATTAGGTCAAAAATCTCGTAGGTCTGTGTGTAATCCATTGTTCTAACTTTTGATCAATCTCATTTTAGGACCGAGACAAAGTTGTGTCCAAAGATCATCTCATAAAAACGGTGGACGAGTTACAAAAATACAACATGCGGCGACGGCTAAAGGGAGCTGTCATGGCCGCTGTTTCGTCTTCAAAGTGGGCAAGTTTCCAAATGGATGTCAACTGTGAAACTGACTTATTTTCTGATTTTGGAGAAGATGAAGTCACTTCATCAGGTAATTTGCACTTCATTCACAAAAAGTGCAAACTATTTGCCATGTACTCGGCTCCCAATCAATTCTATGAGGGTTGGGATCTACTCTCCATTGTCCAATAGCTATAATCTTAACAAAGCAATCTGTGACAATAGTAATATGAATTGACAGGGAGGAAAAGACAGGGAATTAAGGATGAAAATACATAATGAAAAACAGAGACGTTTTGGCTTAGAATTGAGCCATTTTCAGTCAGAGAAAAACACTGCAAAATATATAATTTTTTTAAATTTTATATTTTCCAGTGTTTTTCTCCGACTGAAAATGGCTCAATTCTGAGCCGAAACGTCTCGGCCTCTATTATATATTTTTAACCTTGTTTCCCGTTTTCTCCCCCTGGTTTTTTTATGTCTTCCAATAGCCTGGCAAACAAAATATATTCAGGTTCTACAGGTCATCCACCAGGTAGCTGCCAAAAATAGCGTCATGGATACGTTGTGATAACGTCACAAAATTGTTAATTTTCACAGTTAGCCTTTGCTCTGCTCCTGTAACTTTTAATTGTATCAATGAACTCATTATTAGTCTTGAAGATTGTACAATAACCATCATATTAGTCCTTACGTTGATCTCCCTGGCCTTTCAACTCTGTAGCCTGCCTACGCCTGTCGAGGTTTTGCTAGCCCAAGCCTAGCTAACCCATTGTTGTTTTGAATTCCAGTGCCATTCTCAAAATAGTCTCTTATTCATCCTATAAAAAGACTCTGGTGCCCATCAAGACATGGTTTTTAAAGTTCTATCGTCCAATTTGAGATTTTAAGCCCGGAATGAAATTAATGGCCAGGTCTGATTAAAAAGGAAAAATTCTATTTTTCGATGTTTTACTTGTCTCTATTGGTCAGAGCAGAAAAATTTGAATGTAACTACTCTTCTAAATTTTATTTCTGAAATAAATTGGATAATAACAAAGAATTTCGTAGCATGGAGTGGAACAAAAAACTTTGCTCACTGTACCAAGAAATTCAGCATCGGCTAAATTTTTATATTATTTGATATGATACTCCTTGACAGCTTTCTGAGCATATGGAGCATTTGAAATGAATTTTGTTTGTGCCAATTGCAAGATAAGAGGACTGAATAGTGAATTTTTGGGCATAATTACACATGATATCTAGTAAAAATGTCCCAATATCTTATAAGTGATTGAGAAGATCTTTCATTCCTTTGCAAGCGGGGAGGACAAGACGAAGGAGAAGAATCACAGTTTTCACAAATAACACAGCTTATACATGACAACACATAAAGCAACGGCCTGTAAAGCAATAGCCAAATGCATGTAAGCAGGCCGAAAAATTCTTTTTTCAGACTCACTTTTCTTATCATCGGCACAAAGAAAGTTCGAGTTTAAAAGCTCATTGTGCTCTGGAGGCCATTAGGAACATCATATCAAATAATATCAAAATTTAGCTGGTGCCAAATTTGTTGATATCATGTGCCTCCTTTCTGTTATTTTAAAATAGAAAAATCACTCAGGAATTAAATTTTTGTGAAATTCACCAAAATTACTTTAGGGCTTAATTTAAGTTGAGTAAGCAACACCAATTTTTATCTGAGCAGTGGAGAGTGTGAATTTATGTACAGAAAAACTGTTATTTTCTACCTTATTTGGATTACCATAGTGGAATTTGGAAAGTTTTAATACGTCCATTGTATTGTATACAAAATTCCCAAAAGGTAACATTCATTTTGATGCTTAGTTTTACACCCTATCTTTTTGTCCATCTTCGTTCATTTAATAACTTCTCCGGTTTCACCATTCAAGGAGCGCTATTCATCTGTGAGGTGTCTTATTTAATTTGGAAGCAACAAAAGTGGCAAGGAAGAGGGTTAGAGTTTTATTACGGATGTATTGACGTTTCAGATTCAAGTTTTGTGAAAGATTTTTTAGTGACAAAGGTGAAGTGTGGTATCTGCTTAGTTGTACTGCTACAAAATTCAGTTACTTCTTGCACAAACTTGAAAAACTTATCCTCAAAGTATTATCAAAACATTAATGCGGTGTTGAGAAATAATCAATGTACTCTATTTCCGAAAATCAATCAGAGAAACTTGATTTCTAGGTAAACAAACAGCCATAAGAATTAATCTTGCAGAGAGTGCATCGCTTGCGTCTTTTTTGTGACATTGTCTCTCTTTATTCTCTGATCAAGAGTTTTCTGATCGGAACTTTCTGCAAATGATGATCTATTTTCATAAAATTATTGTTTTCTGTGGCTAGCGCTCCCTCACTCTTAAACATTGGTCTTATCATACCAACTTACGTATTATTCTCACTAGATTTATCAGCAGTTTTCTGCAACAGGTGAACCGATTCGGATCATATTTTGCATCGTTTCAGGGGATAACAGTATAAAACTACACAGCTGCAAATATCATCTGATTTATCTTGGTGTGCATTTTAAGACATTTGCGAGCGTGTATTATTCCATCCAGCGTGCATCTAGCTACAATGGAGATGCTGCATGTGTGAGGAATTTGCGATTTGACCACTGATTTATATGTAAAAGTTCGCGAGAAACACGATGGTGCCACTGGTTTTCTCTGAAATCAACTCCCACGCTCAGAAAAAGCTCTCAAGTTGAGGTCAAAATGGAGGGGATATCCCACGCTATCCTGATAGTCCACCTCTACATCAAGGCAAACTTCCCATGCAAAGATAGGGAGCAAATACATTAGTAGTGATGCCGTGTTTTTAGTTTTAGAGTCCCCAAATAAGGTGGCAGCCCTGTCAACGTAGTTGCTCCCTATCTTTGCATGGAGAGTTTGTCTTGATGATGTAGAAGTGGACTCTCAGGATAGCGTGGGATATCCCCTCCATTTTGGCCTCAACTTGAGAGCTTTTTTGAGCTTGGGAGTTGATTTCAGAGAAAACCAGTCGCACTATCGTGTTTCTCGTGAACTTTTACACATGAATCGATAGTCAAATCACAAATTCCTCACACATGCACCATCTCCATTGTAGTGCAAGATGCTGTATTTACCAGAGGAACATTGGGAGCATTTGAAAGAGGGAGCAGGGGCACAATTTTTCAATCCATATACTGTTGAACAAATGGAGTAATTTTCGAATTTCTTTCCCAGAAGGAAAAATAACTTTCTGTCTTAAGTATTCAGGAAAACCAGTGATGGTTATACCAGGTCCATCCTGCCAGAAATCAAGTTTTCTCAATTTCTATCCTCCATGTGTGCAAGTCAAATGTCTTTTGGCTTTTCGAAAAGACAATAATAACAAATTAGCATTGTATAAAATAATTTTTTTACTCAGCCTTCCTATCAAACGAATTGATACAAGGCATTCTAATGTAACGGCCTAAGAATTTTATGAGGATGAATTTTCAAGTACCAAATGAAAGTCAGGATCAAAACTAAATAAGTGCTGGAATAACTGTACTCTAAGCTTTGCAATGAGCTATGTACAGTTTTCTAAATTTTGCTTCCTCGCTGTGCGGGAATCAAAAATTTTCTGTCTTTACATCTTATCCAAGCATGCCTGTTTTTTGACACGCTGCAAAGCCTCCCTAAGTTTGACTGAGATTGAAACTAAGAAAAGGGGGCAGAAATGATTCTGTCATTGAAATAATTTGTGAGACTGGTCCAAGGCAACTCTGAACACCTCAAAAGAGAGATAAATTTGTCTGTAGAATTAACGACTTGGACATCAATTAAGGCAATGGCACGAATAACCACCTATAGCTAAAGACCCAGTTGTGAGAAGATCGCATTTGAAGTTTTGATTATTAGATGCATCGCTGAGTTTGTGGGGTAAGAAAACTGCAAAAGCATATTTTTGTAATTGGTTATTCCCTTTGAGTGATCCGCTGTGAGTTTTCGGAAAATATTTTAGTTTTCACTCCAAAATTGAGGATTTATAACATGTTGTTATACGTGGTTATTCCACCCACCATCTTTTTATCATACCTTTAAATCAATAGGAACTATTTACACTCTGACATGAGCCCTGTCATACATGTACTCCTATAGGTCTAAGGGCCCTCGTCTCTATGCACATAGTTCCTTTTGAATAAACTTGTCCAATTACATGGGGTATTTGTGAAGTAAGGATGAATATTTACTTTCTCCAAAATCAACAAGGATAAATAAAATCGGTATAAAATGTTATTGCTCTCATACGCTCAGCTTTTCAGTAAGCCCTCATCGCTTAAATTTGGTGTCCGCTTTCATGAGTGACATAGTTTTTCCTGTTTTCACCTCTTGCCGCTGTGTGTTCAAAATATTCACTCTCTACATTTGTCATATACTTACCTGCGGCCTGATTATTGAAACTATGTCGGTCCGACACGACAAGACACAGCCCTATCTTAACCATGCAATATATTGCACTTCTATGTCTTATCGGGCTACTTTAAACTTTCAATAAGCGGCCTGCTGGGTTTTCTAAACTATAACAGCTGACAAGGATTATTTTGGTCACTTCAATGCACTCAAAGTGTATTTACAAAGTGCATCACAAGACATGGTCGACAAAAAAATTAACTATATAATAACTAATAAATAACTAATAAATTCACTCGACATCAAGGAGAAAAGCAAAAAGTGGAAAACGCCGGACCAGACAGTTCACAAAAAGTAAAAGTTACCCTCTCTGCTGGTTCGATCACACTTTTACAGCATTTAGGGTCACTCAAAGAATTTTAGTGATTGATTTCTTTAAGAAAGAAAACTAATCAATGCTGCAGAAAGTTGTGAAATTTTGAAAAAAACAGTGGGTGGGTCAACAATCAAGCGGTGACGCTCTGGTCTTATTGTCTCGTCAGGTTTTGTTTTTTCAAAACACAGTTAGGCCTCGTATTGCTAATATAATTCAAGACTTGTTAACTTCAAACATGGAATCTATTCTTCTCATCCTTCGTACTTACTGGACCTTGATATAGGCGATTTCATCTTTCTTTTATGTTACTGAGGAGATTTGGTGACTGAAACTTCTCCACCTACGCAGAGTTCCAGAAAATTGTGAAGAAAGTATGCTCTACATGGCATGAAAATTATTTACTCACAGCATTAGGAGTTGTGTGTGAAAAAAATGATGTAATTTGCAAACAGGCGCTCATAATTTAAGGAACAAGGATTCCTTGGGAAGCTAAGAGTACGATGGCAAACATATTTTTCCTTGTTTCATTTCTCTTTACTTGTTAGGAAGAAAAATAAAAATGTACATTAACTTTGAGAATGCCCTTTGTGAGAATGCTGAACGAGCATTTTAATTAGAGGGAGAGCTCAGAATGTTTTTATCTATAAGAAAAAAAAGTCATTGATATCCAAAGGGTCTAATATTTCTTCAACTGAGTCTCCATTGGTCTGAGAACAAAAAAGGTTTCGAACAACTGTGTTAATCACTAGTCGATATTCCCACCTCCCATTCTTACGCGGAAAATTATCCTACAATCTGAGTCAGGCATCAGCTGTTTTTCCTAGTTCTTTTTTGTCATCAGTATTTTACAACACGTTAAAAAAAATTTGTTATACTCTGGAATAAAATTGGAAATACTTTTTCTATGTTGCAGCTGTGAATATGATATTGGATTCCTTAGACGACATTCACTGTTTGCAAGAGTTTGGAACAGTTTATGCAGATCACAAAGACCTCGTTAACTCGTTACTCGAAGATGAACAACTACATCAACTACTTGATGTGAGTACTTTTGTCTTTTTTTATTTTCACATTTCACTTCCCCTACTTGTTTACTATAGTGCTTGAAGTATATTGATTAACATACAGTGAACCAGATTACTTTGGATGTACTTTGAGGAGTAAGTTGCCCCTCTGATTCAAAGGTGAGTCTTTAAAAATGACCCTTTGTAAATTTGGGGCCTCTTTGATCAGTCTTGACCTGGCGCAGTAGATAAATTTTATTTCAACTGAATAACTTCTTACGAGAGTCTAACAAGGGGAGACTAACAATTGTCCTCCTCAGATCGGGTTCAAATTTGGCAGAGAGGTAGAACAGGGAAATATAAGAACCTGCGAATGGTTATGATTAGGACCAATGCGATTATAAGCTTGGTTGGCCTAGTTTCACTGGTCATGAATGCAACCCATTCCCAATACAAGAAATATAATAACCAAAGATTCAACTTAAGAAGTGGACACAATGTGGTCGGCAAGAAGAAACGATTTTTAGCCCAGAGGAAAAATCTGACGGAAAGCTCCTCCGAAAAATAAGTTTTGGCCCAGTTTAGAAAGGACGGATGTACCATTAGTTTCCAGATGCACATTCGTGTTTTTTATGGATGAACTAGAAATTGTAGTTCCTTATTGCTGAATGTAGTCCAATTATGAAATTGTATTTTAATGACTGAAAGTATGAGACAGTTAAATTACAAAGAAGAGGTAAAACAACAAACCAATATTGAGCTCAAGATGTTTGTTGAGGAAGCAGTTCTCTGCTAGTTCTAAAATCTGAAACTGAAGCCGCACTTCTGATTTGTTGAAAGTATCATGGCAAAAACAGGATCACTTTGAAATAGGTACCTTTTAAAAGAAAAAGGAATGATTGCGAGGTTTTCTACTTATTTTGGATGTTTCTTTGGATGACTATTGACTTCGTGAATTTTCCTGTGTTTTTCTGAAATCTTTAACTGCAGCTGGCCATAATTTGTTGGCTGAAAATAAATATTGCATGGAGCAACAACTTCTATTACATTCACTTACTGAGTGAACTTGAATTAACTTGGGCGTTTCTTGAATTTACTTTTAGTCTGAGTAAAACATGGGACGGTATGTTGGAGTTTTTTAGCCAACATGCATAAAGAATCCGCATAAAGCTGAAAATCTCAATACAGAAGGAAAAAGCTCATATGAGCACAATTTTTCCTCAAAGAGATACGCTGTTTGGTGCAACACTAGTAACGACCATTCAGGAAGGCAACTCTAGACGCGTTTCGGCCTTGTTGGGCCAATTCTCAGTGCAGCGCATCCTCCTGAATTTTTGCCATCAAGTTCTAGGAGGTTGTGAAAACCAGCCTGAGACCCTTGATGCTCTTAATGGCCCTTGATGGTGCCTTCCTGAATAGTTGTTACTAGTGTTGCACTAAATATCCGTATCTCCTTGAGGGAAAATTGTTCTCATATGAGCTTTTTCTCTCTGTATTGAGATTTTCAGCTTAATGCAGATTTTCAACGCACGTCGGCTAAAAAACTCCACCATGCTGTCTTATGACCAGAGCGTCCGCCTCAATCAGTTTGTGTAAAATATGGGACTATAAAAGAAAATTTTTGGAGGAATATTTGTTGTTTTGGTCAGATGTCCCATTGGTTTTCGGCCTTTGGACCCTAGATTGATAGGTCATGTAGGTTCGAGGGACTTGTGTAATGTATCTGCTAGATGCATGATGAACCTGGTCCAGGGAACTGCTGTTGTTGGATTTTCGGCTTGACGACCTTGATTTCAGCTAGGAATTAAGTATCTACGAAAAAAAAGGTACCTTGCTTCTGCCTTGGTGGTTGGTAGGTTTGTCATCCCTGGATACTTTCCCTAAGACATGCCTACATGTACGTTGCCTCTACAGCGCACTCTGACGCTCAGAGACACCCAAACGCTAAATGTGCTTATCTTTCCAAAGGTTATCAGGCAACCTACAAAGTGACATCCTCTTTTTGGCACCCAGTCGCCATACAGTCGCCAGTTGCCCAGGAAATCAGAGCTTTATTCGTTTTTTTGTTTAGTTCTTAGATACAGTCAACTCACACCACTAGGAAATGATAAGAGACTGGCTCGTTTTTTACTACAGCAGAATTTTTGTCATACTGAGTGTTATTCGGAGTAAGACTGAGTAGCGGGAGAAAATGAAACAAACGTTGGCAATAAGTGGAGAAAAGGAGACAATAGTATAGCATAGGGTGGATTTGGAAATCTATTGGATTAGGATAAGATTTCGGAATGACGAATCAGTTCATAAAATTAGAGGCATAAAAACGTTTGAGAGAGATAAAATTGATGAATGATTAAGTTAGAAGTAAGATTTTGTGTACGTTCAAGCCTAAAAGCAACAAGCTGTGCAGATCACCGACAAATATGTTGGAACCTAGAGCAATCCTTGTTTGACCAGAATACACCATGAAGAAAGCTCAGTGCTTGTCAGACTAAAATCAACCAAGAATCTGAGGAAATGATCTTCTTTTCACGTTCTAAGAATCCAGAAAAATCCATTAAAAATATAATTGGTGTTTTCCATTTCGTTCAACTTCGTATGAGCCCCTGTCAAAAATATGTCGCCCGGTCTACACTACTGGACTTCGGTCTTTTCTCCAAACTGAAGCATGTATGACTGGTTTGTTTAGTGCGATCCAGTTTATCTTTGGGTGTGTGACAACACTAGTTACGGAAGCATTGGCAATTTTCTCGGAATGAACACATTGAAAACCTACCTACTCTTACATCCTTCTAAAACATTGTCTCAAGCATCCTTATAAAACATTGTAAAATAAAAACTTAAAGAGTATGTTTGCGTAGAATCAAAAGCTAATCGAACTTCCTTCTCGCCAAGAAGCGATTATCAATTGGACATATTTCTACTAAACGGAACTGTGTGCATTAAGAAATGAGCCCTGATACCCATAAGAATATATGCATTACAGGGCTCCCGTCACAATGCATATAGTTTCATTTGATAGAAATATGTCCAATTTGAGATCGGACTACGACAACACTGCCATGATAGGGCAAAACGCCGTATGAACCATTAAGCGTTGCCTAGTTTCCTTTGATTAAAACTCGAATTTCCTGGTAAAGTTATGAATATTTTCCTTCCCATTTATTTAGTCATTTTTTTTGCAATTTCAACTATAGTTCCTAAACATTTCAAGGAAAAATATTCATAACTTTCTTCAAAAATAAACATTTTATCGAGGGAAAATTGACAACTCTCTAATATTCATATGGTGGTCTTTCTTAGCACGACAAAACAAGAAACCGAGCAACCCGAAGTGTTCCCTCTTTATACTGTTAAAAAAAAAAAAAACTTATAATATGTTCTTGTAGAATCAAAAGCGAATCACCAAGATTCCTTTTTCACCAAGGAGAGATTGATCAATCTGAGATGGGACTATGGCGACAAGAAACCGAGCTACCTAAATACTGCCGTGCTAAGGAAAAACGCCGTATGAGCCCTCAGGCGTTGCCAAATTTACCCTGGCAAATCACAAATTTTCAGGAAAATTTTTGAATATTTGTCTACCAATTTCTCAGAAAATTTTGTTTGTAATTTGATCTAAAACGTCTGAAAATTTCAATGAAAAATATTCATAATTTTCCTCATAAATAAACATTTTATCGAAGGAAATTTGGCAACTCTCGAATGTTCATACGGCGTTCTTCCCTAGCACGGCAGAATTGCTCCCTCTGAAGCGCGCTTAATCAAACCGCATCAGGGAAAGCATTATCGGCGACGTCGATGACGAAGGCGCTTTGATACGACTATTCGTGCTCTGCGGTTGTCCTGGTTGCATATGCAAAAAATCTAAGGCGCGCTGGCTTTCTCTCGCTCTCTCTCCGCAACGTGCGCCGTTGAAAGTCGAAACGCGTTCAGAGCTCGCGTCATGTAGGCTGACCCTTGTTAACACTTGTTTTGCCAGCGATTGCACTTCCGCTGTTCGACACATCCGCTATGCTAACTCCAAGAGCAGTAAATCTACGTTTTGCCGTAAGTCCCTTATGGGACCACTAGATAAGGTACGAATTTCAGCATTCTGATACATGTTTCTAAACCAAAATTTCACGTAAAACACGATACACACAACGAAAATTACCGAAATTAACTCCTTACGAAGATATTTAACGATTCTTGATGCATGAATTCAAACCACCCGCTCATGAAAACTCAATGCTCTACGTGATTCACATCGCGCGCTAAACGTTACCATGACAGTCTCTGCGATATAAAAATCTGGCAGCCTCGATCTTGACGCTTTGGCTCAGCTATAGCAAATTGCTTATAGTTTGAACAACACATGGTGGGAAATGAACATTGCTCGATTGAGAAGCTTGCTGAAACCGTTGTAGTGCGCGGTTTGATTCACGTAGAGCTTTGAGTTTCTTGTGAGCGGGCAGTTCAAATTCCTCGAAACCAATGCGAAATAAAAACGTTAATATCATCGTTAAGAGTTGGTTTCAGTAATTTTCGTTGTGCGAATCGTGCTTTACGTGAAATTCTGACTAGGAAACATGTATCAGAATCTTAAAATCGTCTAGTGGTCCATTACAAAATATAATTCTGCTTGCCTTTAACATAAAATTCACGTAAAGCCAAACTTGAAACATTTACGCCAATGTTAAAAGATGAAGTTGCCACTTTCTCTCGAAATACCACGCACAAAAAATGTTAAATTTGCGTTATCCTCTAGGTTGGAAACTCTGCAATTATTGCTGACTGACCGAGCTCTGCAGAACTATCGAAGATTGACCGGCGTCAGACTATGAAAGCCGATTGAAACCCGTAAGCAAAATGTCTCCCTCGATTTTATCAATTCAAACGGTGAACATAAAAGGTCTCCTCTGGCTTTAGAATAATTGATAAAGAAGAGGTTTTTCGGGGGCAGTTACGTGAAAACGCGCAGAAGATTCTCTTGAGGTACTACGTGCCTAGCGGTAGCGATGTTGTCGTTGGTCAGTCTTCGATAGTTCCTCTGCGCTAAATCAGTCAGCAGTAATTGTAGGGTTTGCAACTTTAAGTAAAACGCAATTGTAGCATGAGGTTGCATCCTTTAAAATTTGCGTAGATGTCTAAAGTTTTTCTAATTTATTGAATTTCTCGCTCATATTGGCAGAGAAAAACGCTCTGCTGAAGTTAAGAACTGAAATCAGTTGTTCAATGAATTTCAGCCAGCGTTTGCATCCATCCCGTCCGACCCACTTCGAGTGGTGGGTAGAGAATTTTGGATATGGTCGTCAATCCTGCCAGCATGAAAACCATATGTTGTAGACACATCGTCGCCTTGAGTGAATATCGTTTTGTTGTAAGAGAGGTTGGCAATGAGTCGATAATTTAACCGTATCCACTCGCGGAAATCCGACTTAAGAGGTAGCACGGGAGATTTGTTGAACATTACCGTGCTAAGGAAGAAAGTCGTATGAACATTCGAGAGTTGCCAAATTTCCCTTGATAAAATATGTATTTTTGACAACATTCATGCATATTTAACCTTGAAATTGCCAGATATTTCAGATGAAATTGCGTACAAAATTGTCTGAAAATTGTGGAAAACAAGATTCACAATTTTCTCAGTTAATTCCATTTTTACCGGAGGAAACTTGGCAACGTCTGAAGGCTTACACGGCATTCTTCCTTAGGACGGCAGAACAGTGGCAGTGCAATCGCTTGAAAACGAGAACTAAACAAAGGCTAACCAGTGGCGTGGCGTGTTTTGTGATGTATCGATTGATATGCCGTTTAAACCTATGGAATAAGATCAATAAACAAGGTGTGAACACCTTAATGATCGATTCTTTACCAAAGCTGCAAATGGGTAAATATCGACAATCGATCACTCACGCCTCGCCGCCGAGGTCGGCGTATATGACGCAAGCCTCAACGCCTTTCGACTCTCGCGACTCGCGGTGCGGAGAAAGAACGAACGAAAGTCGGAGCGCCTTAGATTTTTTGCATATGCAATCAGGCCACCCGCAGAGCACGAATAGTCGTATCAAAGCGCCGTCGTCATCGACGTCGCCGCTAATGCTTTCCTCGCGGTTTGACTATGCGCGCTTCAGAGGGAGTTATTCTGCCGTGCTAAGGAAGAACGCTGTATGAACATTCGAGAGTTGCCAAATTTCCTTCGATAAACTGTTTATCTATGAGGAAAATTATGAATATTTTTCATTGAAATTTTCAGACGTTTTAGATAAAATTACAAACAAAATTTTCTGAGAAATTGGTTGACATATATTCAAAAATTTTCCTGAAAATTAGTGATTTGCCAGGGGAAATTTTGCAACGCCTGAAGGCTCATACGGCGTTTTTTCTTAGCGCGGCAGTATTCAGATAGCTCGGTTCCTTGTCGCTATAGTCCAATCTCAGATTAATCAATCTCTTTTTGGTGAGAAAGGAAGTTTGATTTGCTTTTGATTCTATACGAACATACTCTAAGTTCTTATCTTAAAAAGTTTTAGAAAGTTATACACGCAGGTAGGGTTTCGATCAATTGGACTACATTTTGCAATTAGGAACTATAAATGCCGGGCCGGTTCAAAAACAACATATGTGCTATTAGTTTCCCTATGCACATAAGGGTTTATTCAGATGCGCCAGAATTTATAGGTCCTAATTGCAAAATGCAGTTCAATTCATCACAGGAAAAACGCTAATGTTTCCTTAACGAGTACGTTTTTACACGCCCAATAATGAACTGGATTGCATCACGAAAGCCAGCGTTACCTACCTTTGGTCATACCTTTTGCCAAAAGACCTAAGTGCTTTACTGCCATGTTAAGGAAGAACGCCGGATGAACATTCGAGAGCTGCTAAATTTCCCCGGATAAAACATGTATTTTTGACGAAACTGAAGCATATCATTCCTTGAAATTTTCAGATATTTTAGACTAAATTGCTTACAAAATAGTCTGAAAAATTGGGAGAAAAATA
The DNA here is from genome assembly GCF_001854935.1 of Bemisia tabaci. Classification (NCBI taxonomy): domain Eukaryota; kingdom Metazoa; phylum Arthropoda; class Insecta; order Hemiptera; family Aleyrodidae; genus Bemisia; species Bemisia tabaci. The sequence goes on from NW_017564154.1 coordinate 2,883,758, forward strand.
TTTATAATTTCCCCCAATAAATTCGTATTTTATGGGAGGAAATTTGGCAACGCCTGGAGGTTCATACGGCATTCTACCGTAGCACGGCAGTGTAGTGAAGGACCGGCCAAATATCGACGGTGCGAAACTGCTAAACCACGTATCTCTGTTTGCGACGTTGTAGACTCCCTGCCTTATTTTGTTTTTTAAATGGAAAAGTACCTAACATCAATTGGACGTATTTCTGTCTAACGGAACTAAGCGCCATCGGGGGAGAAAGCTAGAGGGGGGGNGGGGGGGGGGGGGCTTTGATTGGTGGCGGAACCGGGCGTCGGGCTCAATCCGTCTTATACTCTCAATGATTTTCCATGGCGCTTAGTTCCGTTTGATAGAGCGCGCTATCCGGCATTCTGAATTCCTCCAAAGGAACTCAAATTGGCGCTTGGTTTCGTTTGACAGAAATACGTCCTATTCTTTAAAACTTCCATGATTTTTCTTTTCCATGCGAAAAAAATCATGTTAAAACCTCAAGGAATGATGTTGATATGTTCTCCCTTTAAAAAATGGAATGAGGGTGGAGATTTTTAAACACCGCGAACGAGATACGTGGTTTCGGCGTTTCACCGTCGATATGTTAGACAGAGACGCCTACGAAGCTAAATGGTGTCAGCTAGACGAAAGAGCTAGAAACAAGGGGCACTTGCGAAAACGACCCTTCATTAAACTTCATTTTTAATTAGATACTTTTAATTCTCCTGCAGACATGACCCATTTGCGCAATGTAATTCCTGCTTGAACAGTTCAGTTTCATTTGACAAAATGTCATAGGGAAAACGTTGCTTTTGTTGAAGTTCTCCCGAAGAGGCTGTTTTAATGGCTTAGCTTCGCTAGTCACAAAATCGCGTTTTGATGCTTGATTTTTGTAGGTTAGCTGAAAAAATTAGATCCATCCAAACCGCAACTTTCTACGTTCAATATTAATCGAGATATCGCGCTTTGAAAAATTCGGTTTATGACGTCATCCACCGCGGTAATGACACCCTTGGTTCCTTCCACCTTACTGTCATTTGTCCTGGAGTCACATATTTTCACTGGTAATTCAACGTGAAACTCGAATGTAAGTAAGGTGGAAGAGACCAAGGGTGTCACTACCGCGGTGGATGACATCATTGACCGAATTTTTCGAAGCGCGATATCTCGGTTAGTATTGAACGTAGAAAGTTGCTGTTTGGAGAGATCTGATTATTTTTAGCTAATCTATAAGAAGCAAGCATCAAAACACAATTCTGTGACCAGCTAAACTGACACATTCTAATCATTCAATATGCTAGTATTTTTGTACCGAACTAAAACTAACCCAGCCTCCGTATACAACCAACAAAATCTGAGTGTGGAGTAGAGTGCCTGTCAGCCTGTATTCTGTATACGGGAGAGTATTGCCACCTCAATCCTTTTACTACAGAAAAAGTGTGCCGCTCTCCAATTGGTCGGCTATCATGGAGCCCCGAAGTTGGACCAATTCACACAAACAAGATGGCGACAAAGTTCTAGAAAGTTCTAGACGCGATTTTGGATGTGATAGACATTTTTTTTATGATCAACTTCTGAATTAAGTTCAGATCTACCTTTAATGGCTATTTATGCAGAAAATTAACCTTTGAGTGTGATCATCATTCGTATCTCAGTCGATAACACGTATTCCTCTGGGTCGGGTTTGTTTACATTGGTCCAACTTCGGAGCTCCATGATAACCTAAAACTGATGAACGAATCGGAGAGCGGCGCAGAGATGGCAATATTCTAGTGTTGAACTTTTTGATCACCCTGCAGTGGAAAGAAAAACACATTGGATCTAGAGTCCAGACTCTCGAAAATATCGACAAGAAAAAGGACTCTTGATTCAATCAGATTTAAGCTTAAATCAAGAGCCAAGCCTCTTAATTTGAGCGGATTTCCTTTTGATTTAAGCTTAAATCTGATTGAATCAAGAGTATTTTTTCTTGTCAATGTTTTCTAGAGTCTGGACTCTAGATACAATGTGTTTTTTCCAGTGTAGTGCTAAACTTTTTGATCACCCTGTATCGTCTCCGGCCATAATTTCGCAAAAATTCCCCATTTTTACGCGCGCGAGTGGCTAACCTGGCATCGGGCGACCGGAGTCCATCCCCGCTTAAAAAACACCGCGCGAGCACTCACTTTGATTCGAGGCTACCCTACACCGGAACGAACCAGCCTCGAGGTCGCGTCTTCCGTTGATGCGCTCCATTTCATCGCCGATAATTAACGTCGGCACACCAGCCCCCTCCCCCTTTCCCCCACGATCCCCCCTCACAATTTCCAGGAGCATCCCCGCGGCTTCACGGTGGTTTCACTTTCCGGGGCCAATATCACGCTGTTCGTGTTCCATCTCCCGCCCCCGTCCCCCGCCCCGACTCGGCCGCAGTACCAATTGTTTTCGCCAGATCGGTGACGGGGGGTAAGTGGTTGACTCGGAGCCGCGCCAGACGCACAGTGGCACGGGATGGAAAATTGTACGTATTTCTGCCAAACGGAATGGAGAATGGACCACTAGACAGGGTATGAAATTCAGCATTCTGATACATGTTTCTCAACCAAAATTTTACGTAGAATACGTTGCGCACAACGAAAATTACCGAAATCAACTCCTTACGAAGATATTTATTGATTCTTGATGTGTGAATTCAAACCACCCGCTCATGAAAACTCAATGCTCTACGTGATTCACATCGCGCGCTAAACGTTATCATGACAGTCTCTTCGATATAAAAATCTAGCAACCTCAATCTTGACGCTTTGGCTCAGTTATAGCAAATTGCTAATAATTTGAACAACACATGGTGGGAAATGAACATTGCTCGATTGAGGAGCTTGCTGAAACCGTTGTAGTGGTTGTGAAACCAATGTGAAATAAAAACGTTAATATCTTCGTTAGGAGTTGGTTCCAGTAATTTTCGTTGTGTGAATCTTTTTCTACGTGAAATTCTGGTTAAGAAAGATGGATCAGATTGCTTAAATTCGTACCTTGTCTAGTGGTCCATTGAGGAGCTTTCCGGAAAAAGGGCACATACCGAAAAAACGCATTCTTAGAAAAACGCATTTGAAGTTTTCATACTTTCTTTTTGGGCACTGATGATGACATACATCGGAACTGGGGCTTTCATTTCAACGTTCATACACCCCAGAATAAGTAACGGCCATCGGTAAAACTTACACTTCTTTCAGTGTTGTGGGAGGAATTTTTTAAAATTTTCCGTTGTGTGCCCTTTTTTCGGAAATGGACCGTTGGTCATAGGTTTTGGCTTTTAATGCTAAATTTTCGAGACTTTAACGGGGTTTCTAAACGAAAATTAATAATTCCGATAAGTTAATAAATAATAATTTCGATCGCGAGACACGCGAAAAACATGAAAAATTCAAACTCACTAGGTACCATTAAATTAATAAAAATTTTACTTATGAACTGAATTTAGTATTTGCAGATGTTAGCGTTGCCCGTGCGGAGCACGGGGGGCCTGCTAGTTATTAATAATTACAAAAATTCACGTGTGACCGGTGCAGCGCCGTTGGCAATCGCTGCGACCCGATGATATTGCATTGATTAGCAGAATCAGTACGATACATCTGTAGAATAAGGGATCCTTATCACCTTATCCCCATCACCTGCCTGCCTTTGCCCTGCGCGCTGTCTCCTCAACGTCACGGCGACCGTACGCAGAGGCAAATGGATGAAGTAAGCCTGTGACCTCTGACTTAGCCTCACAAAACTTGGTCTCTTAGCTCCAAAAATTGATTAATTAAGCTGAAACTCGGGACAATGGTACATTAGGATGCGAGGAATCCATTTCTACCATTTCCGGAAAAAGGGCACACCCCATTCCGGAATGCTCCTCAATTTGAACACAAAAATTGTATCACTTCATCTGAGAGTGCCTAATGAGCTGAGTTCGCAGTATTTTTTAAACTTTTTCTCTGACATGGGAAACAGTTTAAAAATAGATTTAAAAATGAGAAAATGCACCGCCTAGTGACGTCATCTGGCGGCATTTCCCATTTAAAAGCATGTATTTTAGCAGATTAGATAATTTTGTCATATCTTCTCCAATAATTGCTCAATTCATGAACCGAGGGTATCCTCGTGTTCAGTTCATTCAGTAGTTCACTTGAACACGAAATTCATCAAATTTCAGACACCTGCAAATTATCTATTTTGTGCATTATGGCGTGAGCCCTGTTATGCATGTATCCTTATGGGTCTCAGGGCTCGTGTCTTAATGCACATAGTTCCGTTTGACAGAAATACGGCCAATTTAAAATCTAACGGACCGTACTTATAGTCCTTCCTCAAACTGCTCCTCTCCTTTCATTTTTTCTTCGATGGGCCTGTTGAAAACTTCACGGAAAGCCAAGAGAAGAGTTGCCTCTCATTAAAAATGGCGCAAAAATCACAACGAGCGCATCGGGAAAGTCTTAATTACACTCCTAACTTCACAGTCTTAGTCGAAGTCGACGTCACAATCGTGGAGGGATGCCAGCTTCCTGAGGATCTATATCATGACGGATTCCTGTGCTGTCATGATAAGGAAAAACGTCGAATGAACCCTCAGGCGTTGCCAAATTTCCCCTGATAAAACACGAATTTCCTGGTAAACACATGACTATTTTTTTCCAATTTTTTTGATAATTTTGTTCACTTAAAGATCCTTGAATTTCAAGGAAAAATATTCATATTTTGCCTCAAAAATAAACATTATATCGAAGGAAATTTGGCAACTCTCGAATTTCCATACGGCGTTCTTCCTTAGCACGGCAGTGTGGCGGGTAGGCGTCGCACAGCGCCCCAGCGCGCCTTGAAAGCGAAAAACGTTTCGTCACGTATGTTGGCGTTGGCCATGTTGAATATTGTGTAGCATCCTAGTGCGCAAGGGTTGGATGGAATCACTCCTCTTACGAAATGTTCACCTGTGCCGTTTCATCGTTTCTGCAGCGGGAATCTGTAAAAACGCATATTTCATACAGAGATCGTGAAGTTAGGAGTGAATTCTAGACTTTCCCGATGCCTTCATCGTGATTTTGACTTTTAAAGCCCAATTCACACCACCAAACCCTCCATCCAACACAATCGGACGAAAAGGATGGGGGGTTTGGTGGTGTGAATTGGGCTTTAGAGGTCGTGTCAAACCATCCACCTACTAGAAGACCTCTCGCTGCTTCGCCTATTGTAACTGTTTTAAAGCATGTCTATCTAAATTTTACTGTAGCGTACACCTAAATGTCCCCCCCCCCTTTGTAAATCCCCAATGAGAACAAATAAAGTATCATATCTCACTGGAAAAAAACCACATTGGATCTAGAGTCCAGACTCTTAAAAACATCGACAAGAAAAAATACTCTTTATTCAATCGGATTTAAGCTTTAATCAAGAACCGAGCCTCCTAATTTGAGCGGATTTCCTTTTGATTTAAGCTTAAATCTGATTGAATCAAGAGTCTGTGTACCTGTCAATGTTTTCAAGAGTCTGGACTCTAGATCCAATGTGTTTTTTTTCAAGTGCTAATCTAATCTAATCTATTCTAATCTAAAATCTGACTCATCGTGATTTTAAGCCACTTTCTATCTCCAAGCAGGTAATACTTCTTCTTTTGATCTAGCTGAAGGCCCATCTGCTTCAAGAAGCGACTCATTCATAATGTGACGGAATAAACATCGAAATTTGCATTTCTCGTCAAACATTCCATTTCCGACCTTTTCCAATGGCCCGTTCCACCGTGCGGGGGTGCCGCCAGGCGAGGGGCGGGGGATTGATCGTGAAAGTGCGCGTGCTTTGCGTGTTGCCTCCGTTGCCGGGCGCCAGGACCGCGGCGGTGACTTCGGCGGCGAAGACACTAGACAGTCCCGTGTTGTGATCGCGTCGCTCCGTTGTTCCCCGAGCCGGCACCGCTAACCGGTGAACGGTTTGTTACGTCATCGTTAAGCCTCGCGGGCACGCGTCGACCCGGTTTTTTTCCGCCGCCCCGACCGCACCGCGAGTGGATTTTTCCGGAGCCGGGGAGCTCTGTGCAAGTGTGCGGTACTTGACCTACCTCGCTCTGTTAGGCGGGTTTTCGCCGTTTTCAGGACGATGGGAAATGGTTGATTTTAAATGAGCCGATGCCGTGCGGAAAAATGTGACGGTTCGATGGTCTAGTTGCTGTAGAAGCGAGTTTTTGCTGTTGCAAGGACGAAAAAAGAAGGTTGATTCTAAATAAGCCGATGCCGTGCGGAAAAATGTGACCCTTCGATGGTACAGTTGCTGCAAAGGCGATGTCTGAAGCGAGTTTTCGCTGTTTTAAGGACGATGAAAATTCTAAATAAGCCGATGCCGTGCGGGAAAATATGACGGTTCGATGTTGTAGTTACTGCGAAGGCGATGTCTGATGAAATAAAGTAAAAATGCAGTTAGTTTTATCAGCGGTCAGGTTTTATGGTTCAAAAGAAAATTAAGAAGAAAATTCAAAACAAATTATTTTACTCATAATAGTAATTGAGTCAATTAACACGATAATGGAAGGAAAAATGTGACGGTTCAATGGTATAGTTGCTGAAAAGGCGATATCTGAAGCGAGTTTTCGCTGTTTTAAGGACGATGAAATAAAGGTTGATTCTAAGTAAGCCGATATCGTGTGGAAAAATGTGACGGTTCGATGGTGTAATTGCTTCGAAGGTGATGTCTGATGAAATAAAGTAAAGATGCAGTTGGTTTTATCAGCAGTTAGGTTTTATGGTTCAAAAGAAAATTAAGAAGAAAATTCAAAACAAATTATTTTACTCATAATAGTAATTGAGTCAATTAACACGATAATGGAAGGAAAAATGTGACGGTTAAATGGTGTAGTTGCTGCAAAGGCGATGTCTGAAGCGAGTTTTCGCTGTTTTAAGGACGATGAGAAAAGGTTGATTCTAAATGAACTGATGTCGTGTGGAAAAATGTGACGGTTCGATGGTGCAGTTGCTTCGAAGGCGATGTCTGACGAAATAAAGTAAAAATGCAGTTGGTTTTATCAGCAGTCAGGTTCATTCTGTCTGCCGTCGACTTAAAATTCATGGTTCAAAAGAAAATTAGGAAGGAAATTCAAAATAAATTATTTTACACATGATAGTAATTGAGTCAAATAACACGATACTATTTTACATGTTTATCACGTTTATAATAACAACTATTATTTACCCTTTGAATATTGGAAGTAAATTGGAATAAATGAGTTTTTTGTGTACTGAACATAAGGTTGGTTTTAAGCGATTCGACATTGTATGAAAACATGTGACAACTTGCTAGTATTTGGTGTTGTCGGGTGAAATAAAGTAAAAATATGGCTTGTTCTATCAGAATTCGGGCTTATCATGTGTCGACATGAATTTCATAGTTTCACGCGTAGTGAAATTAAGGTCGATTTTAAATGATTCGACGTTGTATGAAGAAATATGACGATTTGATGGTATTTGGTGTTGTCGGATAAAATTAAGTAAAAATAAGGCTTGTTCCATCAGAATTCGGGCTTATTTTGTCTGCTGTCGACTTAAATTTCATGGTTTCACGCGTACCCATCGAAATTAAGGTTGACTTTAAATGATTCAACGTTGTATGAAAAAATATAACACAGGAAAAAAATATAACAAGCGTTTAGCATTGGAAAGTACCATTTTTTAAATCAATCTCCCAAAATAGTAATACTTTCCCGGAATAAGAGTACTTCCCAGTTCCACAAAATGTGCCCGTCCATGAAGATTTCCTACATCGAACGGTATTCTTTTTGACCTCAACAGACATTTTCTTCGCGCAAATTTCTGACATTTTTAACGATGAAAGCATAAAATATTGTGCCCAAAAATTACGTATTTATACTTAACAAACTCGTAAAAAACACACACACGAAGAACACACGGAAAATGTACACCAAGAACAATTTTTTTTATGATGAATAGAAATTCCAATTAACCATTCCCGAACGAGAATTCTCGTTGAGTGAATGGGAAATCCCCTGGTTTCAGGTATTTCTGTTATTTTGAAGAGACGCCCTATCACTTTGAACAGATTTCCGGTTGTTTCAACGACTCAAAAACATGTCATATGTCTTCTCTTCAAAATCTGACGTACAGAACGAATCACATGACGAGAAGTTTGGCAATCAGCTCGTAATCTGATCTCTGGCTCTTCAATAAAAGCCTATATCTGCATACGGAAACCAATGGCATGTATGTTGTTTCTAAAATGAGCCGGAAATAGTGGTTCCTTTTGCAAAATTTAATCCATTTGTTAACATTCTCCTCATGTTTAGGGCTAATTTTTAGACTTCCCGTTGTGTGATTTCGTTCTCCTCATAAAATTCTGGGGAGAAAATATACTGCGTAATGTTTTAATTTATGACTTGTCGAGAGGTCAATCTTTGGACGAGAATTGACCCCTCGACCTTCTCGACCAAAGATTATTCTTTCAAAAAATGTTATCAGCCAAGAGGTGATTCGATAGCCGTCATATTTTGTGTTAGAACAAAATGCGATGTATAGCATAGATTATTTCAACGTTTTCAGCTACTTGTCATTTTTATCGAATTTTAAGATTGCATTTTTGTTGTCACGAGGCTATAGAATTCACTCATACCAAATTTGTCTCACAAATTCAACGTAATCGAGGCAGGGTTTTTTAGAGTATAAACATATCGCATTTGAGTGCAGTTTCGATGTCAGTATCGAATGCGATATTTCTCCTCTAAAAACCCTCTTTATTAAGTTGAATTTTTTGGTCCAAGTTGGTACGTGAATTCTTTAGTCTCGTGACAGCAGAAAAACTATATTTAAATTCGATAAATATGACAAGTTGCTGAAATCATGGAACTAAAGGATGCGGTTTGTCGCATGTCGTTCTGACGCAAAATGTAGCGGCCATCGAATCATGAAAAAACAAGGGGGATGAACGAGAAACAAGGCTAAAAATACACAATAAAACACCGGGAAGTTTCGGCTCAAAACTGAGCCATTTTCAGTCGGAAAAATTGCACTTTAAAATGATTCGAAAGAAACGTGAGACCTGCATGATGGTGGCCGAGATTCGAGAAAAAAGTGAGTGTTTTTTTATCTCGAATTTCGGCCACCATCATGTATAGGTCTCAGGGTTTTCCCCGATTTTTTTAATTTTTGATTAAAATTCCGGTTGAACTTTGCTCAGCTTTAAGCCAAAACATCTCGGTGTTTTATTGTGTATTTTTAGCCTTGTTTCCCCGCCCCTTGTTTGTTCATGTTACCATTGCCGCGGGCTGCTGCGTAGATATTTCTATCTATGCCATCGAATCACCCTAATATGATCAAAAGGAACTATGCTGCCGTGCTAAGGAAGAACACCGTATGAACATTCGAGAGTTGCCAAATTTCCCATGATAAAACATGTATCTCTGACAACATTCATGCATTTTTTTCCTTGAAATTTTCAGATATTTTAGATGAAATTGCGTACGAAATTTTCTGAAAATTGTGGAAAATAATTTTCAGAATTTTCCTAGCAAATTCTGTTTTTATCGGAGGAAACTCGGCAACATCTGAAGGCTCATACGGCGTTTTTCCTTAGCACGGCAGTATGTAGCCCGCAAATCCTATGCACATATATTTCCTTTTGATCCAGTCGCTCCTAACATAGTTCCGTTTCGCATAAATACGTTCAATTTAGAGACAGTCAATTTACAAACATGTATTTTTGACAACATTCATGCATATTTTTCCTTGAAACTTTCGGATATTTTAGATTGAATTGCGTACTAAATTGTCTGAAAATTGTGGGAAATAATTTTCAGAATTTCCCTAGCAAATTCGGTTCTTATCGGAGGAAACTCGGCAACGTCTGAAGGCTCATACGGCGTTTTTCCTTAGCACGGCAGTATGTAGCCCGCAAATCCTATGCACCTAGCTCCTTTTGATCCAGTCGCTCCTAACGTAGTTCCGTTTCGCACAAATACGTTCAATTTAGAGACAGTCGAGAACGCGGGCGTGTCCGCTTACACTGAAAAACAAATATCGGTGTATTTACTAAGAAAAGGGTAAAATTACCAAGAACTCAGGGTTCTATTTGATCCATTTTTTCTTGGTAAAATTACCATTTATGAAATTGGTAATTTTACCGAGAAATCTCGGTAAAATTATTGAACTTTCTCGGTAATTTTACTGGACCCTGGTAAAAACGCCAATATTTTTTATCGACCGTGATAGAATTACCGAGATAAAATGGCAAAGTTACCGGGAATCGATTACCAATAAAAGTGGTATTCTTACCGAAAAAAACGGTAAAAATACCGGTTTTTAGGTAAGCTTACCAGTCTATCTTGGTACAATTACCAATAATTGGTAAAAAAAAGTGAGATGGTAAAGGTACCAACGGACCTTGGTAAAAACGCCGTGAATTTTTTTTCAGTGTATCGGAGGAAACTTGGCAACGTCTGAAGGCTCATACGGCGTTTTTCCGTAGCACGGCAGTATGTAGCCCGCAAATCCTATGCACCTAGCTCCTTTTGATCCAGTCGCTCCTAACGTAGTTCCGTTTCGCACAAATACGTTCAATGGACCACTAGACAAGGTACGAATTTCAGCATTCTGATACATTTTTCTTAACCAAAATTTCACGTAGAACACGATGCGCACAACAAAAATGACCGAAATCAACTCCTTACGAAGATATTTAATGATTCTTGATGCGTGAATTCAAAGCACCCGCTCATGAAAACTCAATGCTCTGCGTGATTCACATCGCGCGCTAAACGTTTATCATGACTGTCTCTGCGATATAAAAATCTGGCAACCTTAATCTTGACGTTTTGGCTCAGCTATAGCAAATTGCTTATAGTTTGAACAACACATGGTGGGAAATGAACACTGCTCGATTGAGAAGCTTGCTGAAACCGTTGCAGTGTGCGATTTGACTCACGTAGAGCATTGAGTTTCTTGTGAGCGGGCAGTTCAAATTATCGTAACCAATGTGAAATAAAAACGTTAATATCTTCTTTAGGAGTTGGTTTCAGTAATTTTCGTTGCAAGAATCGTGTTCTACGTGAAATTCTTGTTAAGAAACATGTATCAGATTGTTTAAATTCGTACCTTGTCTAGTGGTCCATTTAGAGACAGTCGAGAACGCGGGCGTGTCCGCTCACGTAGTCATGTCACGTTCACTCTATTAGGCCACGGAAAAATTAAAAATCACGAGGGTTGACAGACGCCGACGCGACGCCTCTACCCCGGATTTAACAGAGTACCTGCCAGGATATGTTAAACGGATTATCCCGGATGACACGGAGGGGGCGCTGAACCTGAGCAGGTGCCCCCTGTCCCCCCTCGCCCCCTCGCCACGCGACGCTGAGCAAGAACGGATGTGAGACAAGCGCTGAGCACCTCTTAAAGCTGGAAAAAATCGCAGATGAGAAATGGATAAACCCGCCCTCATTTTCCACCGACGACGCTAGAGACGAGTGATTCTAACTCCTGTCACCCGACGTGCTCTATTTGAACCGCGACGTGCAGAAAGGAACCAAGCCACATTAGATATTGTCGAATTTGATTTTTCACATGAGACGGTTGTGCGGATTTTCGTGCAAATTTCAGCGAATTTTCTGCTCAATACGAAGCAAATTCCTTGAAATTTTCAAAGGAGTCCGTTTACACGTTTTGTTGCAAACAATTGAACTGTCCAGTTTTTGACGATTGCTGATTTGGCTCGGTTCCTTTCTGCTGAATGTGATTTATTTATCAGTGGATCTCACCCAATGTGTTCCATTTGAACCGCGTTAAGCATAAAGGAACCAAGCCACATTAGATATTGCCGAATTTAATTGGGAAATTTAATTTTCTACATGCGACGGTTGTGCGGATTATTGTGCAAATTTCAGTGAATTTTCTGCATGGTACGAAGGAAATTCCTTATAATTTTGAAGTGTGAAATATTTCAAAGGAATAATTTTCAAAGGAATCCGCACATACGTTCTCTCGTAAAAAATCAAATTTCCATGTTAAATTTGGCAATAGCTGATGTGGCTTGGTTCCTTTCTATTTAACGCGGTTCATTTATCAGTGGGTCTCACCCAATGTGTTCTATTTGAACCACGTTATGCAGAAAGGAACCAAGCCATATTAGATATCGCCAAATTTAATTGGGAAATTTAATTTTTTACATGAGACGGTTGTGCGGATTTTTGTGCGGATTTTGTGCAAATTTCAGTGAATTTTCTGCATGGTGCGAAGGAAATTCCTTAAAATTTTCAAAGGAATCCGCACAAACGTTCTATCTTAAAAAACCAAATTTCCTTGTTAAATTTGGCAATAGCCGATGTGGCTTTCTGCTGAACATGGTCTATTTCATTACTGGGTCTCACTCAACGTGTTCTATTTGAACCGCGCTAAGCAGAAAGGAACCAAGCCACATCAGCAATTGCCGAATTTAATTGGGAAATTTAATTTTTTCATAAGAATGGTTGTGCGGATTTTTGTGCAAACAGTGGATTTTCTGCTCAATACGAAGCAAATTACTTTAAATTTTTAAAGGAATCCGCATGAACGTTCCAATGTAAACAATCAAATTGCCTATGGAGCTATCCTATTGGTTGAAATGGGTGGTTCCTATAGACAAGGAGAGAAAATGATGGACTAAATATTGGGTCACTCGTGGGTTGCCGTTACTTCGTCTATTACCAATCTCCTTTGTCCGTTGCAGTCCCCCGTCTCCGCCAATGAGATCCCTCCATACCTCTTTCGTCTTCTTTGTCTATAGCTCTGTCTATCAACTTCAAAAATCGGCCTGCAGGCATTTGACAAAATGCCTGATTTCACTATTTGCCTGCGACATATTCATAACTAGTTCATCGATAGTTGAACACCCCTGTCCCCAGAGGAAGGGCAATCACAGTTGTCCTCAGAAAATCCTCGCCTTGCACCCTGCAAAAAACGAAGTTATTGCATTTCGTTTCCAAGGGACGGAATAAGTAGGATGAGGGACCGGAGGAGTCTAGTATCTCGACTGACGCGCCGTGAAAGACGGGCGGTTGTGACATTAATGCCAGCGCCTGGATGCCTCTATTCATGCTCAATGTATGTCCTTGTTGCATATGCAACGAGCAGAGGTGCGCGCCCCCGTCTCAATCCTAACGCCTGCTTGCATCTATTCCGGCTGTACAGGGTCTCCGAGGGTTAAACCGCCAGACTCCATTGTGATAGCGAAGAGAGCAGTGGCGTGGCGTGCTTTGCGATTGATCGATTGCTCTGCCAATTAAACCTGTGGAAAAGGATCGATTGTCAGGGTGTTCGCAACGAGCACCTTAATAATCGATTCTTTACCATAGCTTCAAATGGGGAAGTATCGATGCATATCGAAGCACACCACGCCACTGGAAGAGAGCCGTAACTCTCAAATTTTCGAAATCGAGTTTCTTTCAAAATTCGTCCTATCTCTTTCAGATGAAATCACTAAAATAGCTAAAACAGCAAAATTCATCTTAAGTCTTTCAAAACGAGACGTATGAGAAAGCCGTAAGTGCGCGCAAACTGACGTAGTTTCAGACAAGACAGCAACACAACCACAAAAACGTGCAGAAGATATCTCTTACGGCGCTTTTGCCTAACACTGTCCTAACACGATAATGGAAAACACCCTTTTCATATAGTTAAAAGTAAAATTTGTCGATTTTTAGTCGTATAAGATGTTTGAGAGTCTTTAGGATGATTGGTGGCAATTTGACAAAGGACGGAGGTTTCTTTTAATAAAATTTTCCGCTCAGAGGCTAGTGAGACAATTTGTCTCAAAAAATTATTTGCACTTACGGCTCTATTCTCTATAATGGTGGTCCAGGAGCCAGTTCTATTGATTGAAATAAGATCGTTCGTCTCAAATTAAATTTTTTGCACATTGTTTCTCACAATTTTTTCTCGCAAGTGCCCCCTAGTTGAAGTCGCTTGCCCCCAAATTATCGGGAAATATTGCTGCGAAATCTTCCTTAGGCCCAGATATTTAAATAATTTTAATTTAAAGTAACTCGTCCGCGCTAAAAATCATTCTTGAAAATCATTCTCTTGAGAAATCATACTAACCCCCCCCCCCCAAAAAANAAAAAAAAAAAAAAAAAAAAAAAAATAACATTTAAACGTCTTGGAAATGTCAGGAAATTTTAGTATTAAATAAGTTGTATGGTTGGATCAGTCTACCGGATTGATTATTATTACCTGGATGTTATTTTTCCGTCCGATCGCGCACGAGGAAAGAATGCTAGACAACTATCAAAATTCTGTCCTGAAGAAGGAAGAACATTCCGAAATGTGCATAGCCTAATTCGAAAATCAAGAAAAACTGGACGAAAAAACACTGGAAAAAAAATACATTGGATCTAGAGTCCAGACTCTTGAAAACATTGACAAGAAAAAATACTCTTGATTCAATCAGATTTTTTCTTAAATCAAAACGAAATCCGCTCAAATTAAGAGGCTTGGTTCCTGATTTATGCAAAAATCCGATTGAATCAAGAGTACACGGAAAAAACAAGATTAGTGTTGAGCACTACTGGCCGTTTAGTGGTGCGCAGTTGAGGGCTGGCGTCTAAGCGCTGTATAGCTCAACACAGGAAGGCAGTAGAGGTCGGCACTGAACACCAGTAGTGCCAATCAGATGCCGCGAGAGGCAGTTACGCTTAACAGGTGTAAATTCACGTTATCATGCTGTAATTCGTCACAGCCTGATTGGCAACGCGCTGGTCTTCTATCTGCGCGACCCGGGTTCAATCCTCGGCGGAGGCATTTCATATTTTACGCTCGCCTAAAGCACTGTAGGGTTGGACACTACTATTTCCTTAGTGACCCAGCCTCGAACTGTTTAGTGTCCAGCACTACTCTGACTTGGTGGCTCCATTTGACCTAACCCTCGTTAGTGTCCAGCACTAACGTGTAGGTCCCAACCCTAAACTCGTTTTTTCCGTGTATTTTTTCTTGTCGATATTTTTAAGAGTCTGGACTCTAGATCCAATGTGTTTTTTTTCCAGTGAATCATATCTTGGTAATATTAAATAAGTCCAGGATTAGTCAGGGAATTTGACTTTGAGGAAAACTCGCCACCCTGCTAGCCCCCGTTTTTAATCCTTAATATTCTGGTAAACTTGTTGATAAACCTCCGGAAGGACCATTAGTGCCGAGGTCGCTTTGTGCGTCGCAAAGTCGCGAGCATAGTTGCCAGATCGTATAAATAAATCTGGATATTGTACATTGAGTTAAATGGGGGTATCCGCCGAATTTCCAGCACAACCGGGCAAAAACGGTCGCAAGCCACACGGGACAGGTCATCGCTCCTCAGCCGTGAGGGCGCACCTGCATTCCCCACTTGAACCCCGCGGTGTGTATAAATCAATGCTTTCCGGGGACCACGTGGGAACGGGGATAGGCGGCGAGGTGGAGGGCGCTCGCGGTTTTGCAGAACAAAACCCGGGCCACTCGACGGTTGTAATTGTGAAAGATGAAAAAAAAGAGGGGACAATGTCGTTTTCAATTGCTCGTGTCGCTGTAGTCGGGTGCGCGCGGCGCCGGAACCGCCGACGCCGTGCAGGCGCCGCGACGCCTGGCATTGAAAAGCGTCGCTGAAAAATTTTCAAAGGCTCCCTTTGAGGCGAAGATTTTCAAAGATTCGACGGGGGTTTTGTCAGCGACGTTTTAACAACCCGGGCGGGGCGGAAGCGGATATTGAGATATCGAGCGTGGGAGCCCGTGTCGCTTGAGTGTTCGCCGCGCTACCGTGTGTCGTGCATCGTCGCACAATGGTACCAGCTGATTGGGGAATTCGGGACGGAATTAGGAACATTTAAAAGCTCATATCTATACTGTCATGCTGAGGAAAAAATGCCGTAGGAACCTCCATGCGTTGCCATATTTCCTTTGGTAAAACACGAATTGCATGGTAAACATATGAATATTTTCTTTCCAATTTTTCAGATACTTTAGTTTGCAATTTCACCTAAAGTTCCTGAAGATTGCTAGGAAAAATATGCATAACTTCCCTCAAAAATGAACATTTTATCGAAGGAAATTTAGCAACTCTCCAATGTTCATACGGCATTTTTCCTCAGCACGGCAGTATATTAATATTGAACGTAGAGGTGTCAATAGTGGTTTCATTGGTTTACTCGTAAAATTGTCTTTAAGAGACGTCTATTACAATTTGAATGTAGAAGGCTTTAAAAGTTCATATCGACGGTGTAAGTCGGCAATCACATAACTGAATTTAAGACGTCGCAGACTTCCCGTCTTACTTCACTTTTCAAACGGAAAACTACTCAACGGTAATTCTTTAAAACTGTTGTGATTTTCTTTCTCTGCGTGGAGAAAATTCTGCAAAAACTTCAAGGAATAATGTCGATTTGTTCTCTTTTCAAAAAATAACATAGAGGTGGAGATTTCCAGACACCGGAAGGTATGTGATCGCCGGCTTTCACCGTCGATATCTATGTTAATGTGGAAACTAAAGGTGCCAAAAGTGGTTCATTAGTTTACCCGTAAAATTGTCTTTAAGAGACGTTCATTACAATTTAAAATTAGGAGACTTTAAAAGCTCATATCTATGTTAATATGGAACGTAAAGGTGGTATAAGTGGTTTCCATTCACTCGTAAAATTGGCTTTAAGAAACATCCATTACAATTTAAAATTTGACGGAATAAATAGCCAAATTTGCAGTTTTAGCCTAAAAATGAATGGCCGACCTCTCTCATCGACTTGATACACTGTGCGGCGTTTCCTGGACGTAGGAACGTAACTTTATTTGCTAGTGCTACGGATTTTATTCCATTTTCGGAAACTACAACCAACTATATAGACGCTGGTAATTGTCTGTAAATATCGGCAGGCTGATTATTCAAATTTATGGACAAAGCTATAGACAAAGAATACAAAGGGAAAATGGAACGATGCTTTCGGTCGAATCGAGCGGTTGTTATAGACTAAAGAGGTAAATGATGGACCAACCACGGGGTCTCTCGCTGGTTACGGTTAGTTAGTCTATTACTTACCATTTTTGTCCTTGAACCTCCCGTTACCACCAATAGGATCACTCAATATTCTCTTTGTCTATCAATTTTAAAAATCAGCCTGATGCTGGAGAATTGGCACATTTAAGGTTTCTTTAAATTTTTCTTTAATCTAAATGCACTGGAAAAAAACACATTGGATCTAGAGTCCAGACTCTTGAAAACATTGACAAGAAAAAATAATCTGGATTCAATCGGATTTTTACTTGAATCAAAACGAAATCCGCTTAAATTAAGAGGCTTGGTTCTTGATTTAAGCTAGATTCAGATTGAATCAAGAGTACTTTTTCTTGTAGATGTTTTTAAGAGTCTGGACTCTAGATCCAATGTGTTTTTTTCCAGTGTGGAAAATATACGGGGTTCCCAACAGAAAATAGTAGCCTTAGGAAAGACCTCTGACCTCCCTAATGCTGCCCTAGTACAATTTTACAAATATTACACCATGGAACGAAATACTAACTAAACCACATGTTTCTGGCTCATCCACAAAAGCATCCATCTGCACAGAGGAAATGATGGCACTTCTGCGTTTTTTCCGGAGTGGGTCGGTGAAAGCGGGTCCGTTTTGCAAATTGTGCATCCAATCATTCCCGAAATAGAAATACATCCAGGACAACCAGAAATCATATTGAAACTTCAAAAATTCTATTCATTCGGATTATAATTTCTAGGCAGAAGGGACACACTTAATAGACGTTATAGTTGATACTGAACTTTCAAACTTTAACTTCAAAATTCATCGCTGAACGGTGTGAGGATAACTTATCGTGTCAAAAACTTTTCGCGATAAGTGACGTCTCACTAAAGGCTTCGAACTTCTCGAATTGGCTTTAGAGTTGTCTCGCCAAGTTTGTTTGGGGAAGTGTCGATGCTCGAGAGATTTAAACGAATGATCGTGCGTGTAAACTAACAAGCACAACTTTGCTTGCTTCTTACGGAAGTTTGTCAAAGTGATAGCGGCTTAGTGAAAGTCATACCCACGTCCACGGTTCACGAGACAGTCGTTTTTACACCGAGTGTTGGTGATTTTGCCGAGATGCGTCGAAATTCAGT
Source organism: Bemisia tabaci (assembly GCF_001854935.1). NCBI lineage: Eukaryota > Metazoa > Arthropoda > Insecta > Hemiptera > Aleyrodidae > Bemisia > Bemisia tabaci. The sequence continues at coordinate 2,901,869 of NW_017564154.1, forward strand.
ATTACAACTGGATTACATTTTGCAATTAGGAACCACTATTTTTGGCTCATTCAAGAAACAACATAACTGCCATTGGTCTCCCTATGCAGGAAGGTGCGCTTTTGTGGAAGAGCCAGAGATAGTGGTTCCTTTTTGCAAAATGTAATCCAACTGATATTCTCATTGCAGGGCCCATTCCTCAGAGAAAAAAGCGGGTGTTAACTACAAACACCTTAATAATCGATTCATCACCATAGCCTCAAATAGGGGGAAAATCGAAAATCGATCATTCACGCCGCGCCACTAATGAAAACGAAACGTGCCTTTTTGAAGTAGTTGAAATGGAGATGTTGTATATGTGAGGAATTTGCGATTTGACGATTGATTCTTATTTACAAGTTCGCGAGAAACACGATGGTGCCACTGGTTTTCTCTGAAATCAACTCCCAAGCTCAAAAAAAGCTCTCAAGTTGAGGCCAAAATGGAGGGGATATCCCACGCTATCCTGAGAGTCCACCTCTACATCAAGACAACTCTCCATGCAAAGATAGGGAGCAAATACATTAGCAGTGGCCGTGTTTTCAGTTTTGGAGTCCCCAAATAAAGTGGCAGCCCTGTCAATGTATTTGCTCCCTACCTTTGCATGGAGAGTTTGTCTTGATGTAGATGTGGACTCTCAGGATAGCGTGGGATATCCCCTCCACTTAGGACTCAACTTGAGAGCTTTTTTTGAGCTTGGGAGTTAATTTCAGAGAAAACCAGTGGCATTATCGTGTTTCTCGCGAACTTTTACACAAGAATCAACAGTCTAATCGCAAATTCCTCACACATGCAACATATTTAATACAATCCGTCAATTTTTAATCATCCATACAATAAATTGGCAATTTGACAAAGAACGGAGACTACTTCCGATAAAATGCGTCGCTCAGACGGTACTGAGCCCATTTCCTCACAACTTCAATTTTGCACCTACGGATCTCCTCGCTATCACTGCAGTATCACGGGTTGCTCGTAGAATTTCGTTTCTCATCTCAGATGATATCGATGTAGACGCCGAGGCCTGACTGACGCGGATATCTCATAACGAAAACTCTCAGGTGAGTTCATCATTTCGTCGCTCCCCTAGCGCAAGGGCGTAACTCGATCTCCGCATGAGCCCCAGAAAGCATGAATTCATATGTGAAACAGGGTTCACGTGGAATTGAGATACCTTCTTACGTCAGAGGGGCGACGATTTGTGCGGCTGTCCTCTTTCGTCATCGTCAGGAACTTTGGCGTCCCCCCGGAGTTTTGCTTTTGTCATAGTATTCTCGTCGCCTGCCAGATAAAAAAAGCGTATCTACATTCTGCAATGAGCCCTGTCGTCCGTACAATTTAATGATTTTCTGGTCTCATCTCAATGTGTAGTTACGCGACGTTCTGTTCTTGATACAGCGACTGTACGGAAAAGTATTCCTACAGGGGAACGTTCGAACAGTATGCGATGTACTTTTCCCGGTTTTTAGATTTTTTACTTCTCGTAACGAACCTCCTCCAACGTCAACGCGGACTTCTGTATTAAAAATTGACCAAATTTTTGCATCGAGGAACCTCAATCTCCGGTTTATTTCAGAAACATCATAAGTGCCATTGGTAATCTTTTGCAGATAGCCGATTACCTACGTAGAGAGAGTACAGACATGTCGGTAATATTGAGGTTAGGTCATGGAGTTTTTAGGGCCCAAAATGGCAGCCAATCTATGAACTTCAACTATCCAGAGTGGTTCAACATTAGTTGCGACCCGTTGTTTGTAAAGCACATATTTGACTTAGTTTTGCATAAGTTTACTCATTTTTGCGGAAGAACGCTCCTCTATAAACATTCTTGGCCATCTGGGTTTGATATTGGAATCTGAGGATTGTCAGGTGAAATTTGTTCGTGTTGAAAGGTTGTTTTTTGCGCTGAATTCACCGCAAACTGTACTAAAATCAACACAAAATTTGTTTGTTTGGCAAGTTTTGTGTTTTACCTCCTATATTAACCAAAAGTAACACAAGAACACATTTTAACAGTAACAACAGTGTGAAACACATGTGAAGACACAGTGTGAAATAAGCAAGAGGATAAGAATTTCAACTTTTGTAAGAAAATTTAACATTTTCCGAGAACTTTGACGAATTGCCCGATTTTACTATATTCCTTCGACAGATACACTTTTAATCCTTCCCCGCAGGTCCCAACCCTAAACTCGTTTTTCCGTGCAGAGAGAAAACTCAACACAAAAGTTTGGTTCACACGGGAGGTAAAACACAAAAAAGCGCAAGCTTTTGTTTGACTCGGGGTTTTCAGAGTCTCTCAATTTTTTTCTGCGCTATATTCACCACAAATCGTACCAAAATTAACACACAATTTGTATTGGTTGTGTTCTACTTCCTATACGAACCAAAAGTAACACAAGAACACAATGCGATGAACCCAATGTCACTACCAAACTTCTGAAACTCTTTGCCTCTCTTAATTTAAAAATCTAAATTTTCGTATGTACCCCCATTTTCAAAATTCTCCGTAAAGACGTTAATAGCCTGTGACGCTGAATGTCTTAAAATATATTAACTAACTATCTAACTATTCTTATCAGTGTAAAATAAGCAAGAGAACGAGAATTTCAACTTTATGAAAATTCAACATTTCCCTAGGACTTTGACAAATTGCCCGATTTGACTATATTCCTTCGGCGGATACACTTTTCATCCTCCGACGCACACGATACCCTCCAGAAGCGTTTTATAAAGTTTACGTTGCGTTTTACGCTTTTGTTAGAGGTGGAGACTCGACCGTATCCCCGCGTCTGAAAGGAATTCCAGGGAAGCAGGAGCTAAAAAGAGAGATTGCAACTGAACTTGTAGCAGCCTCTCCTCCGTTCAAATTGAAAAGCTGAGGATGATTTGAAGGGTGTATAACATGGACTTGAAATTTCTCTCTTTCATCGACTCTAATGAGGCGATAACCCTTCAAACCTCTCTCTCTCTCTTTCTCGCTGTTCCTTCCCCTCTGTCTCCTCCCGCTTTCCGCCCTCCGGCGATCTTCCCAGTATCAGTTCTCGGTTAGGGTGGCTTAGCTTATTTCTGCGACAAATGGTCCAATTAGAACCCATTCAGGCAAAAGAGACCCATGCTGCGCAGTGCTTTGAGGCATCGTTTATCTTCGCGATGTAAGAGGAGACAAACGTATGAGTCTCTCATGGGTGATTTTCACGAGTTGGAAACACCGGGTTTGGCTCGTACAAATATGCTGCCGTGCTAAGGAAGAACGCCGTATGAACATTCGAGAGTTGCAAAATTTCACTTGATAAAATTTGTATTTTTGACGACATTCATGCCTATTTTTCCTTGAAATTTTCAGACATTTTAGATTAAATTGCGTACAAAATGGTCTGCAAATTTTGGAAAATAATTTTCAGAATTTTCCCTGTAAATTCGGTTTTATCGGAGGAAACTTGGGAACGTCTGAAGGCTCTTACGGCGTTTTTCCTTAGCACGGCAGTATGAACGCAGTATCGAGGGCTTGGGAGTAATACCGCTTAACTAACAGTTTTGGCGATATGAGTTATCGACTTGGTCGCTTATTCTACAGGATAAAATACGCAAGCTCATGTTTTTAGTTACTTCCAGTTTCGCATGAGAGCGCTGTAACGAAGATGTAATGCTCACAGAAAAGTTGCAAACGTAACCTCAAAATTTCAAAAATATCGAAGGAATCGTCTTGTAAATTTCAAGTTTGCAGATAAGCGGTTTTGTTCCGAGTCATCTCTTTGAAACTATCTACGGATACCGGAGCTAGCTCGATTTTTTCTTTTGAAACTTAACCCATTTACCCATTTTATCGCGATTGAATTTCATTTACTTTTTTTTCATTGATCTTCTATCTTATTTTTTATTTTTTTAAAATATCTCATTAATGAATCTGACTACAAGGTAATAAACATTTTGTCATGGGAACGGAGTTCCCCATGATATTACAATCGTTCCGTTGCTTTCGCAATGGGATTCCCTATACCTCTGCGACCTTGAGCGTTTCGCCCAGTCTCCGATTTTTGGTTGATTTTCCGATGTATCAAAAACCGTTGTATTTTTTAGCCAATCATGTCTCTACGTCAAGTTGTGTTGATTGCTAAAATTCGCTTTCAGC
>NW_017564154.1:2908800-2936441 GCF_001854935.1 Bemisia tabaci
AAAAAAATTAAAAATGTTAAAAAAGAGATGTCGACACAAAATTACATAGCCCCTTCAATTCTGAAGATACTACAAACGAACTGTACCTTAACATTTTCATATCCCAGAAGCAAAAGTTCCCATGACGAATATTGCTATCGCTAGCGATTGCAAAAACCAACTTGTTTGGCTTATTTTTGGTTTGATTATAGCATTGCTAAGATAGGGATTTATCGACCAATGTAATAATATAATTATTCAACAATCGGCCCGCAATCGGACGTATCTCTATCAAATGGAACTATGTGCATTTAGACATGAGCCCTGAGACCCATAAGAATGCATGCATAACGTAGCTCCTCTGACGGAAGGGCGTATCTCTATTTCCCGGTGAGCTCTGGGAAGCAAGAATTTAAATGTAAAACAGTGTTCACGTGGGGATTGAGATACGCCCTTACGTCAGAGGAGCGACGATATTGCACACAGTTTCGTTTGACAGAAATACGTCCAATTGTGAAAATAACCGTGATGATGTGCAGAGATATTTTGCTCTAAATTCCTGATTTTTCCCATTTTGTCGCCATTTTCGCCTTAATACAGGGTGTCAAGCATCAGGATTTTCCCGATTCTATCAGGATTCGAGGTCAAGCAGGATTTAATCCGGATGTCATCAGGATTTGAGGAACTTTCTGTCGTAAAATCAGGATTTGAGGAAAATTCTGTCGTAAAATCAGAATTTGAGAAAAGTCTGCCGTCCCTTATTTTCCGTCAGTTATCCGCCCCCACCCGTCTGTTAATTTTTCTCCGTAAAAAACAGGATTTGATCAGGATTTGAAAAAATTATGAAATCAGGATTTAGCAGTAAAAAATCAGGAAAAATCAGGATTTCCCAAAATGAAAAAAAAAAAAAAAACTAGACACCCTGAACTATCATGGAAACCGTAACGTACGATCCAAGTAGAGCTTTCAAAGTGGCATCACTTTGGGTCACGTGACCCTCAAAAATCGTTGGCCCGACAATCTTTGAGGGTCACGAAGTGTCAAATGACCCCACTTGACCTCATTTTGAAAGCTCTATTTCACTGGAAAAAAAAACCACATTGGATCTAGAGTCCAGACTCTTAAAAACATTGACAAGAAAAAATACTCTTGATTCAATCGGATTTTTGCTTGAATCAAAACGAAATCCGCTTAAATTAAGCGGTTTGCTTCTTGATTCAAGCTAGATTCTCATTGAATCAAGAGTACTTTTTCGTGTCGATGTTTTTAAGAGTCAGGACTCTAGATCCAATGTGTTTTTTTGTCCAGTGTTTGATCATGTAATACAGGCTTTAGACACGTCTCGTTTTCGCCCCTATGGTGTACCTAATACTAAGGAATGAGAATCGGTGCCTAACTCCATTTCGCCTTGCAAAATGTGGGCATGTCCCCTTTCTGCCCTCGGAGACTCTAACCGCGCAGGAGACATTGTGATCGCGTCCGAACCAGATTAAGGACTATGAACCTGGCTACGTCTCTCTAAGTTTCGGAAGCGCGAAGCATGAGAACCGAATTGACCTAACCTCAGCCTAGATTAACGTCGCGCTGGAAGTGTGACACGAGTCAAGATGCGGCAGTTGCCGAGTTTCCCGAATTTCCCAAGTTTCCCGAGTTTCCCGATGTGAGAGCGGCGCGTCGACACCGATTTTGCGTTCGAGCGCGGCGTGGCGGGTGCCACGGAAGTGAAGATGATGTAGCGCGGCGTTGCCAGTTTTCGGAGTTTCGGGATGTGAAACTGTGGGTTTGTTTTCGTGCGATCCGGGATTTGGCAACAGTGCGTGTGTATGAGGGGGGCGATCGGGGGGCTCGGGAGTGGCGGCGGGGGAGCTCGTCATGGGCGGCAGCGAGATGAGCAGCCGGGATGGGCGATTTTACCAGTACCTGTTCCAAGCCAACGCCGCGCTCGCAGCCGACCTGGCCAGCCTCGTGACCTACGTCCAGGTGAGTGCGCCCGGCGGATCATCACGTGCTACGTCGTCCGGAAAAATTATCACGGAAAGTGGGCAATTTGATCCCCACTTCATGAAACAATGAACCGCCAGACAGGGTGCAAATGTAGGGCTCGCATCTGCTCTGAGAGGAAGGAATCCATTTCTGATTGGTTCCCGTATTTTAGGCCTTCGCAGTGTCCCAAACGGGAATAAAGATTACATTTTCACCGATTGCAAAGATTATAATCTGGAACGGACCAGGGAATCACGAGTTCGGCAAGGAACAAACTAAATTAGAGAAGGAACGGAGAAAGGAATTTGTGAATGGGCCGATCAAAGATTACGAAAAATGTTCAATTTGTGTAATTTTTATTCCCGTTCGTGACTCCATGAGGGGGTGTTGTCTTGACTCTCAGTATAAAGGGACTCTAGCAGATTCAAGAGAAAATGCTAATGCCAATTTTCTTGAAGATATATAGTCTGAAAGGAGTGGTGAAATTTGGCGGATCCAGCAAATTGACAACACTGTTTTTCTCCATTTAAACCTGTTGAAATGTATCGATTCTCGGAGGGGCCGGGTGCCCCGACAGAATCGATTATTTAACATTTGTTTAAATGGAGGGAATCCGTTGTTGCCAAATTGCTCGATCCGCCCCTGGTGGTGAATACCAACGTCGCAATCGAAGGAATGCCCTTACCCAGTCTATCCATTATTTACGCTAAATTCACCGCAAACTGTACCAAAATCAACGTAAACTGTGTGTTGGTTTGTGTTTCACTTCCTATAGTAACCAAAAGTAACACAAGAACACAAATATTTTTGTTAATGTGTCTGAGATTTGCGATATAAGCACTTATTCCTATGTAAAATTTGGCACCCCTGATTTTCTCTCAAATAAATGGGCCTGTTGCAAACTTCGCCTATTGCAAACAGAAAAAATCCTCCCTTAACTTGTACTGTTTAAGATCATCAGTGGTTTTGAATTTGTGAATATAGGGATTTTACTGATTTTGAGTTTGATTCTTATAATTTTGAAATGTGCACGGTTATTGAAGACTGATAACTAATTTGCGATTCCCATGCGTCTGAAAGCTTTATCCATTCTGGCGTTTGATGTTAAAGTGGATTTCATCCCTGGTTAATTAAATCTGGTAAATATGCTTCAGCACATATAGCGGCATTTTGCTTCTGTTTTCGTCGATTATAAATAAATTCCCTGAAATAGACTCCCTTTTCGAGCCTCCTTTTTAGCGTTCAATCACGGTTAAAGTTTGAGAGCTGTGTCACTCGCTTGACCGACGCTGCATTTTTCCGTTCTCGAAAAGCGTAGCAAAATGTATAGGATACGAGAACAGTTCATAATTCTAAAAGACACCAACACGGAACACTCGTATCCAGATGCACATGGATCAGTGAAACCGCTCCGGCTTTCTGCGCTGGTGTGAGTGTGTAAATGAACACTCCGCGCTAGTGTGAGTGTGTAAATGAGCGCGGGGATCCACACCCGCGGCGAAGGGAAATTTGATTTGAAGTGGCTCCACTGATTCAAACAAACTCCGTGAACAAAGTTCCATATTCTGAGGTCTCATTATATTCATGAAACCATTACATTAGTAGCGGGATGTCGGTTACGTTTGTGTATCAACCTATTTCAGCTCACCAACACGCTAAAATCACGGCTAAAGTTGAGAACACGGCACGCCTGAAACGATCTTAGTCAAAGCGTTTGAACTCGGGCGCGCTCAAAGAGGTTTTGAAGCGACGGTCACTTTCGCTCTGAATTTTTTCACATTCTCTGCGGGTCCCACACTGGAAGAAAAAACACACTGTATCTAGAGTCCAGACTCTTAAAAAACATCGACAAGAAAAATAATCATTGATTCAATCGGATTTTTGCTTAAATCAAGAACCAAGCCTCTTAATTTGAGCGGATTTCCTATTGATTTAAGCTTAAATCTGATTGAATCAAGAGTCCTTTTTCTTGTCAATGTTTTCAAGAATCTGGACTCTAGATCCAATGTGGTTTTTTTCCCAGTGCATCCACGTATCGTCACCTTGCGGCCAAAGTATCACAAGCGCCATGCAACATTTAAAAAATTCCGCCGCCATTTTATTTTCTTACATAGAAATTGTTCCACGAAACTGTTCGAAAATTTCTTTGAATTTTTTTTTGTGCTGCCGATAAAATTCAGCGAAATTTTCAAGCAGATTATATCAAACCCATTATAATTTCTCTATAAAAAAGTAAAATTGCGCCAGAATTGTTTAACGTCGCATGGAGCTTGTGATACTTTGACCGGAAGGTGACGATATTCATAAATTTTTTTGTAAAGTCTGAGTGATCAGTAGCGATTAGGAATTTTTACAATGTAAATTTGTCCTGATTGAGTCAGTAGTCCTTCATTTCACTGGGCAAAATTCTTAATTGAAGGCAAACTTTGTCTCTTTTAGAAAGAAAATATGTATGAGACTCCGCACTGATATTCGGAACAATGTAATCGGATGAGCTTAAGTTAAGTTCGGAGCTCAACGCTAGTTTTTGCCTAATGGTGGTTGATGATCAATTTGCTGCACGGAAAAAATTAAATTGCTGATTTAACAGTTCAATTGCTAAAAAAGTGACTGCAATGTTTCAATGTAGATTTTACAACAAAAAATGCTACTCCAACCACCCCCGTGGTTAAATTAGCTTACAATAGTGGTTAAAGTTACATTTTTTTGTTGTGAAATCTATGTTGAAATATTGCAGTCACTTTTTTAAGCAATTGAATTGCTAAATCAACAATTTAATTTTTTCCGTATGAGCAAAAAATTTAATGACCGATGAATGTTGGAATAAAAACTTTGTTTGGTGAGTATTTTCCAGGAGGTCAGGATTGGTTCATCAATTGCCAATCACTTCGATCGCCAGTCGTCATCAGTGCCTTTATTAAAATAGTGAGGACACATTCGGTATTAGGGTGCCTTCAATTTGAGTGATACTTTCCGCTTTGCCGGAGAGTTCGTTTAGTTGCGTGACCTAACTTAACCCAACCTGACTCGGTTGTGATCGGTTTACCGACCTCTGTGATCGATCAGTACTATAAAACTCGGACATATTCAATCTAGCTAAGACAAAATCTGTTCCAATGTCCGGTCGTTGACCTCCGAAATTAACCTCTACACCACTGTTGAGGTAGCAATGCTGCAGGCCGATTATTGAAATTGACAGACAAAGTTAAAGACAAAGAAGACATAGGGAGTATGGAGCGATCCTATTGGTTGAGATGGGTGGTTCCTATAGACAAAGGAAGATTTATGTCGGGTCTCTCGTGGGTTGCCGTTATAGTTAGTCTATTGCCTGCCTCTTTTGTCCATTGCAACCACTCGCTTCCACCAATAGGATTCCTCCATATTTCTTTCGTCTCCTTAGTGTAAAACTTTGTCTATCAATTTCAATAATCGGCCCGTTGGTCATCTAAAACATTTTGTCTCTGTTCCTCTTCCGGGAAATGCATCACTAACGCTATTTTATCATAATCGAGTTATCAGTGCTTCTGGATTCCTCGTTTTTTTGTCAAACTAAAGCATTAACTGCTTTAAACATAACTGTAAGGCGCGTATCACGCGCTATTTCCACAAAAACGTATTTCAAACGACAAGTTTGGCGACGGTGTGAAGCGCTACGACGGACTCTTTTACTTTTTCGATTATATTCAACTTCAGGCATCGAAGAGTTGACGTAGGTATTACAAACGCAAAGAAACATGCATAATCCGTATTATATCCGCCGCTATGCTTACAGAATCTTCTCCGAGTGCAGCTTCACAAGCCCCGATTTTCAAAGTAGAAATACATTTTTTCTTCAGCTTTTTTATACGTAATGTATCGTATCATGTTTCAGTATTAAAGTGGATTGTTGTAATTAGCAGCAGCTTAATGAGTCTGATTTACGCAAAATATGAAACTATTGACTACCTAGAATTATCCAACCTAGGTGATGAACTTCTACTAGAAATGGCGCGAAAATCACAATTGGTGACACATCAAAAGAATCTCCTTTGCGTGATCTGCGTCGTTTGAAACATGCTTTTACAAACCGCCTGCGTCCACGAGTAGTTTTTTCTAGAGTCTCTTTATACTGAGCAGGATGTCTACGAGTCCGGAATTTTCCGAAATTCCGGAAATAGTATTGATTTTTCAAGGGCGGTCCGGAAGTACTGGAAAAGAGCTGAAATTCCACAAGACGGCCCGGAATTTGTCTCATTTCTTGTCTTTTTTGTCGCAGTTTGAGCAGGAAATTCGAATTTTGGAAAATTTCCGGATTTCGTCAAATCGAGGTACTGAAAAAGTACTGAATTTTTCTGTAGAAGGTACTGAAATAATTGGGAATGGACTGAAAAAGTGCTGTATAAGTACTGATTTTTGGCCAGCCTGTTGAAGCAGATACCCTGACTGAGGGTAAAGACAATACGGAACTATTTCTGATTGGTTCCAGTATTTTAGGTCTCCACAATATCATAAACGGGAATGAAGATTAAATTTTCAACGATATTGCAAAGATTATAAACTGGAATTGACCGGGGAATCGGGAGAAAGGTAAGGAACAAACGGAAGGAGAAGGGAACGGAGAGAGGAATTCGAGGTAAGTTGATCGCAGATTACGAAAAACGTTACATTTGTGTAAGCTTTATTCCCGTTTGTGACATCCATGAGCCTCGTTGTCTTAACTCTCTCTACAAAGGGACTCTAGTTTTTTTCTGGTAGCCGGCAATCAGGATTCCCCAGAGAGGGAGAGGGGGGGAGGGAGAGAGAGAGAGCGAGAGAAGAAAGGAAACTTAACTTAAATAATCAAACGGTCTAATGAAGTGTATATTACGAACTTTCCGCACGTACCAGTGCACCAATTAAAGCTTCTTTTGCATCACAAAGGAGGAAGGAGGAAGTGAGAAAACAGAAGATTGAAAACGATTAAAATCAACCGCGAAAAAAAGTTTGCGGGGTTGTTTGTTTATGTAAATTAGATTTTCTTACGTCTCTCTCAGGGCAAAACTGGTCGCCGACGATTCGGAAAAACTGCCCGCGGACACGGGAAAGTTGAAAAAGCGTGGTATAAACTTCTCAAAGTGCACGCAAAATAAAGGACGTCAGACTTTCTCCATGAGAACGTCGTGACTTTTATGTGATTTTACCCAAGAAATGTTTAGTAACGTGCCTCTAGTGTATTTCTTGCGTTCAACGGTTCGACAGACTCGTTACTGACTCCGTTACAACCCCCCCCCCCCCTCGTTACAACTGACTCCGCTTAGTTTCCCTCCGTGTTTTAACTGCTTTGTGAAAACCATGTAATTGACTAACCATAAATTAAAAATATTATCAGGGTGTCCACCAGTCCGGAATGGAGATGTTGCATGTGTGAGGAATTTGCGATCTGACTGTTGATTGTTTTGTAAAAGAAACACGATGGTGCTACTGGTTTTTTCTGACATCAACTCCCAAGCTCAAAAAGAGCTCTCAAGTTGAGGCCAAAAATGGAGAGGATATCCCACGCTATCCTGAAATTCCACCTCTACATCAAAACGAACTCTCCATGCAAAGACAAAGAGCAAATACATTAGCAAGGTTGCCGTGTTTTCAGTTTTGGAGTCCCCAAATAAAGTGGCAGCCTTGTCAATGTATTTGCTCCCTATCTCTGCATGGAGAATTAGTCTTGATGTAGAGGTGGACTCTCAGGATAGCGTGGGATATCCCCTCCATTTTGGCCTCAACTTGAGAGCTTTTTTTGAGCTTGGGAGATGATTTCAGAGAAAACCAGTGGCACCATTATGTTTTTCGCGAACTTTTACAAAAGAATCGATGGTCAAACCGCAAATTCCTCACTCATGCAACATCTCTATTGCCGGAAAATCCGGAAATAGTACCGATTTTTTAAGGGGGATCCAGAAGTACTGAAAAAGTGCGGAAATTCCGCGAAGGGTCCGGAATTTTTTTCATTTTTTGGTAATTTTTGTTTCAATTTGAGCGAGAAATTCAAATTTTTGAAATTTTTCGAATTTTGTCAAATGGAGGAACTGAAAAAGTACTGAATTTTTCTATTGAGGAGGCACTGAATTTTTTGGGAATGTACTGAAAAAGTACTGTAAAAGCACTGATTTTTGGTCCACCTGTTTTAGTAGAAACCCTGATATAATTTAAAATTTAGGGGGGTTTCAAAAAGTTCCAAGGCGTTGTTCTGCAGTTTTCTGTAATTATATGTCGGAGCGGTCACGATAGAACTTTAGATTGCGTCCACCATTTTGGATTTTTGGATGTTGTAAATTTGACTGAAAGTTCGAGTTCCCTGTCCAGAAAGTCCCCCCTGACACCAACTTTTACTTTTAACGATTGAACAGGAGCCGAAATAGCATATTAGGTTACATCCGTAATCTTGGAATTTTGGATTATGAATTTAACTGAAAATTTGATTACTAAAAAAATGGAATGAAAGAGACTAATTTCAAGGGAAGTATGTAATATTTACATCAAAGAAAATTTACTAAATTTTCCAAAAATGATTAAGAGGCGCTAGATAATTGAGAGTAAAGCTTTTCGTATAATTCCATTTGTTTCGGGAAAAATCTGTATTTTATCAGAGGAAATTTGGCAACATCAAATTATACGTATGCGGTTTTTTCGCAGCATGGCTCCCTATAATGCAATGAAAAAAAGAGAGTCGAGAAAGTTCTATCGGTCGACTTTGTTAAAACAGCGAGTACACGTTCAGGATTGGAGCGCCTTCAATTCGAGTGATACTTCCAGCTTTGCCGGAGAGTTAGTTTAGTTGCGTGACCCAACTTAACCCAACCTGACTCTGTTGCGATCGGTTTGCCGAGCTTTGTGACCGATCTGCACCATAAAACTCGGGCATATTCAATCCTAGCTGAGACAAACCCGCTCCAACATTCCGAAATTACTCTTCATGCATTATTTTCGTAAACAGAAGCTCACCGAATTGTTTTTCTCAAAGTTCTCCGTGAATTTTTGTCTCTGTCTAGGTTTGATAGGTATATGATTCCTCGAATCCTGTCCGATTGAAGTTTGTGAAACTTGACATTGGGCGGTATTTCTAGACGAGGATTTCGAATTTTTAGGCATATTTTCATAATTTCAAAATCCAAGATGGCGGACGTGGCCTAAAATGCTATCCTAGCTCATATTCATTCCATTCAAGTGATCTCTTTGTCTTCGACGTATTCTTCTGAGTTTTTAGAAAAAGGTGTTATTTTTTCTTCTGTTTTTAAGAATAGTAACAAGTATCCATACCGACGGTGAAACTACCAGGCCGCGTATCTTGGTTTGCGACGTTGCAGACTTCCTGTCACACTTTATTTTTTAAATGGAAAACTATTCCACGTCACTTCTTGAAAACTTCCATGTTTTTTCTTCTCTGTGCGAAGAAAATCTCTATGGATATCTCAAGAAATGATGTCGATTTGTTCTCTTTGGAAATAATGAAATTAGAACAGAGATTTTTAAACACAGCAAACGAGATACGTGGTCTGATAGTTTCGCCGTTGATATGTGTTATTTTGATGATAAATCATTACTTTTTGATCAATTGATTTTTTAATACCTAATTGATAAGTAGTTTCTCTAGTAATTTGAGAATATTTTTTTCTTCTTTTTTCTTAAACCAAGCACCATTTTAGATGTAAACTATACTGAATGATATTAATGCAACTTTAATACTACACATCAAAATAAATTTACGCTGAAAAACATTGAAATCCCATTGCCCGACGATAGCTTTTCTAATTCCTACCAATCGGAGCTTCCCTTTTGTTTTTCCTCTCTTTTTACTACGACCTTGTCTCAACGGGACGTTTCACGGGATTTTTCTCAAGTTCGAGGTGCAGGAATGAAACTTCTGGGCTTTTTTCCTGTTGAACAACACATCAACATTTCTTCTTCTTTTCAAGTCGTTCCTGGGACTCTATTAGGACTCTTAGTCGGTACTGTTTTTAGTATTGACGAACTCAGTATTTTTCCCAACTTCGCAAGTGAGATTTTTCCCTGGGATAAATCCCGAGAAACGTCCCGCGGAGACAAGGTAACAAAGAACTAAACTACTTTCAATTTTCTATGAATTAACTGTATACTATGAAGAATATCGACGGTGTGTGTCGGCAATCACATAAATTAGTTTGCGACGTCGCAGACTTCTTGTCATATTTTATTTTTTAAACGGAAAACTACTCAACGGCAGTTCTTTAAAACTACCGTGATTCTTCTTCTCTGTGCGGAGAAAATTCTACATAAACTTCAAAGAATGATGTCAATTTGTTCTCCTTTAATGAAATAACATAGAATCGGAGATTTTTAGACACCGCAAACGAGTTATGTGATTGCCGACATTACACCGTCGATATGATCTCAAAGTTGCAAGTCTCAGTGCTGCTCGGCGCTTTATTTTAAAAATAAAAAAGTAAAACATTCAGAGAAAATTAGTCAACGTCCGATGAAGTTAGGCTGATTTCGGCCACATCCGTCCATTTTTCCTGGAATGAAACTAAGCGACTCGCTCAACTGAACCACACGAGTTGGGACTTGCAGCGCGTCTTGGTATCAATATTTTCGAATTGAACCACTTTAAATCGGGTACGACTTTGAGTCGGGTTTCCATTAGTGTCTGCAAACAAAGCCGTCGGGGTTTTGTATCGTCCCGCGCCGCGGTAATGGAAGCCCTATTCAACTTCCCGAAAACGGGTCCCTCGGGTTTAATCGATTTTCCACGTAGTGTTCAGCCGCCGAGGTACACGCAGACCTCAAAATTTAGGATTTAGATGAGTAGATTTAGGAAACGGAATGAATCCCTTGCGTCGTTTCTCATTCTCTGGGGACTGAGCAGCGTAGCAACCAGGGACCGTGCAGTATGTTAATGATCACCCAGACTCTACAAATGGGTCAGTTGAGCTGATCACAAAATCGTGAGTTGATGTTTGATTCTTGTAGATTAGCTAAAATATTAAGATCTGTCCTAACAGTAGCTAGGTTTTAAGGAACAGATCTCATGAGGATTAGACCTCCTATTTGATTGTTCACGTATATCATCTTTAGATAAGAGTATTGAGTTTTTCCACGATATTTCTGCTACCTCCAGATGAAAAGCGTGGTATCTCTGTGAATATTAGTAGAACGTTGCTGTTTGGACTGATATTATTATTTATAGCTAATTAACAAGAATCAAGCATCAAAACACGATTTTGTCACCAGCGGAACTGACCCCCTTTTTCCCCCTTTTTTTCGCGGCTCATCGTATACCGCCTTGCCAAGGAAGAACGCCGTATGAGCCTTCAGTCGTTGCCAGATTTTCTTCGATAAAACACGGATTCCCTGTTAAACTTATCACTCTTTTTCTTCCAATTTTTCAGAGAATTTCTTTCGTAATTTTACCTAAAGTTCCTGAAAATTTCAAAGGAAAATACTCATAACTTTCCTCAAAAATAAAAATTTTATTAAACGAAATTTGACAACTCTCGAATGTTCATACGGCGCTCTTCCTTAGCATGGCAGTTTATAGGTCTACTAGGCCAATGTTTATAGTTTCTCCCGCCATCAACCGGTCTCCGCTGCCGTGCGAAGGAAGAACGCCGTATGAACCTTCAGGCGTTGCCAAATTTCCTCTGATAAAATACGAATTTCTTGGGGAAATTTTAAATATTTTTCTTCCAATTTTTCAAACTATTTTGTCCGCAATTTAATCTTAAATATCTGAAAATTTCAAGGAAAAATATGCTTAAATTTCGTCAAAAATACATTTTTTATCCGGAGAAATTTGGCAACTCTCGAATGTTCTTACGGCGTTCTTCCTTAGCACGGCAGAAATTAGCTCACTCTCTTTTAAATTTCCGAAATATGCTCCGGAGACGGTTCTTCGAGAGCGCATAGTGTCCTCGGGGGTTGGGCCGCGTAGCCACCTAGTATAATACACTGGTCTAAATTGACAATTTGTTTGATTGTTGCAGTTGTACGATCGGATCGCGAGTAAGGTGGTGGTGGTTTCGCCGAGCAAGCCGCCGTGCAGCGATGCCGTGTTCAAGTGTCGGGACGTCCTGGACACCCTCAAGGACCTCGAGCAGACCTCCACGCTGGACCCACAGCTGGCCGCCGACGTAGATCACCTCCGGCAGATCCTCTCCAGGCCACATTTTAAGGTAAGCCCCTTGAGCATTAACGTTGCACCGTGGAGTGAGTTGATGGGAACAATCGGACACAGGGTCCCTAGGAGCAATGGCTCTCAAAAAGAATTCTACTAAATACAAAAAGTTTTCAAAAAACTGTAAAAAACCTGTAAATTTTAAGTTTTTGTGAATTTTAAGTAAAAAAACTCTTAAATGCTCATTTTAGGAAACCCTGTTGGGGAATTCTTTTAAATAAAAAAATAGTGTTCTCTTAATTTTAAAAAAACGTAAAATTTACGTAAGAATCAACAAACTATATCCTGAATTTTTATGGGCTGCAACTTTTCCTTTTATACTTTTCTGTTCACCACTTTTTTCCCTCGTTTTTGCCTACAGCAAGTTGATAAAAAAAAAATACGTAAATTTTATTTACGTAAAAAAATTCTCTTAAAAGTTTTCTTCGATTTTATGTAAAAAAGCCCCAAAAAGAGTTTCCTCATACGAATATTTCAAGAGTTTTTTTACGTTATTTTCAAGTGGTATTGAAGTATATTTTAAGTTCTCTTAAAATTTACGAGCTTTTTACAGCCTTTCTCAACAGCCACTGTCACTAGGGGTGGCATGAAACGTAAGAAAGAAATGAGAGGTTGGAAGTTTCAGTGAAATATTTAATGAAAGGAGGGGTATCGTTAAGGGCCTTTTTTGGCCCCACCCTAAAATTCCTCAACTCCGCGATTTTTTGGTCATTGAAGGTCTATATTTTACGGAATGCACAATGGTTTTGTCATTTCCGGTCTATTTCGGGGTCTACCACTGGCCTAAACATGGGTCTGAAGGCCAATTTTGGCGAAAAATGCGGGTTTTTCAGCATTCGACGCGCTGTTTNGATACCCCTCCTTTACGAGGCTTTGAAATACATCATATTTTTCAGGGACTAGAGTATGCAACCCGCACTCAAACACACAAACATAGAAGAAAGTCACTATTTTTACTTTTTGCATAACATGAAAAGGATCCGGTATTTTTCTTTATCTTTTAAAAATTTCTGAAATTTCATGAAATGTTTCACGCGAAATTTCAAGATTGTATTTCTCATGAAATTTTGCCACCCTCGTCGGACATGATGAGGAAACTTTGAAAGCTTATGTATTGATCAGTATAAAACTTAGATGTTTTAAAGTGACATGTTTTCTTCCGTAAGATAAGTCACTAAACCTTGTAACTTTATTCAATATTTTGAAAGTACCAGGTGAGTAAATTCCGTGGTACTTCATTGCGTATTTTTGGAGCAAAAAATCCAGATGGACACTCGCTTTTAAAAAGTGCTAAGACTCGAAGGAATTTCAAACGCGCTTGAATGGAGGGAAAATGAAAGAAATGAACGACTGCAGCAGTCAAAAATCACTATCGATCTCCACTCATTTCCCTCCGATGTTCGGTAAAATGAAACGTATTTCAACGTGTAATTGTTGCCTTTTTACCACTAGATAACATGAATGAGATCGAATTCTAAGAATCTAAAGATAAAGGTAGTTTCTACTTCCCTATTGTTTTCATTTACGAGAAGGAGAAAGATATTTGACGGAAGTCGTAGACACTTGTGCTCGCTTCTAATTGGATAACGTCGTTCGGTTCGGCTTAAAACCGGAGCGGGAAAAGCTGCGCTTTTTGAACCGCGTATTTCTCGGTTTCTGAATTACTCTTTTGCGTTTCTAATGTGCGCACGTGTTCCACGCGTCATTTATCTTTGAGAATGTGTATTTGCAAGGCAAAATTTGTTCATTAGATACTGATTGATTATCATCTAGAACCACTCTTTCAAATTCATAATGCGACAAAATAAACGTAGAAATTTTCTGTTTCATAATTAGTCAAAGTATACCACCTCCAAAGGTTTGTTCCATTTTACGTCGGCCCTCCTCTATGTGTACAAGAATCGCTTATATAGTGTTCTCTATAGCGGTTTAGAGAAAAATAGATCATAGAATTGGGTTGTGGCAAGATTTTCAAATCGCCTTAAAAATACCCGTACATTTCAATGTTTCCGAGCTTTACAACGCTTAAAACTGCTTCATTGATTGAAAAACAGAGTCTTAAAATCAAAGTTACTAAAATAACGTTTCTGACGCTCAAAGCTCATGACGTTATATCAGGCGAGCACCTTACGGCAGTACGGCTAATGCGTAAAACAATTCATATCACGAAAAACCTATTTAATGCAAAAAACGAGAACAAAATATTCACTGCTCACAACGATGAAATTGTGGACACCGTCGACATGCATAACACCTCTTTAAAATTGCGACCTGAAAGTAACATGACAAACGCGAGTAAAATCGGCGAGACATACGGTGATCAATTGAGGGGCTTGGAGAACAAGGCGCTTTAGTGCAGTTTTTGCTATTTCGAGAAATTTGTGTTCGAACAGTCATATCATACGGACCCTCATGGCGGAAAGAAAGCTCAAATTGATTTTTCGATGCTTAAAATTGGAATTTAGGAGCAAATTTTTTACAGATTATGCCTCAAGACTAGTTTTATTTGAAATCATTATTATCTCAATTTTTTCAAAAACTGCCTTTATGTGCCTTTTCCTCCAAGCCCTCAATTCCTCTTTTGACGTCACGATATCTGTCGCCATGATATTTTTCGTTCGAGGCGGGGTGGCTTGTTTGCAACTCAAAGAGTATTTTCTCGACTAAAATTTGATCAAATGCAAAACGAAAAGCTGCAGGTTTGTCCAATTTTGATATATTTTTCGAAAATTGACTTCAAAATACAAGAAATTTTGCAACAGCCCCGTGGCAACGAACGTTCCACGCTTTCTCGCGGAAAGACGTGAATTTCACGTGGTCTAGAATTTCAAATTGGCCGGGTCGTAAATGCAGCGCTCTCTGTCGAGCGGAAGCAACACTCATCGATCGGAGCCTCGAGCAGTGGCGCCATCTACCAGATGTAGCCTCTTACTCGGCGGCTCCATCGTAGCCGCTTCACGTGCCCAAATCAACAGTTTCCACCCTGAATTTTCCGAAATTAAATTTCCTCTAAATCCGATTAATCTAATTTAAATGGTGCGGGTTCGGTCGAAGCAGCAAAATTCGTTTAATTTGTATTCAAAAAGAGCTAGCAAGCGGGCAATACTGTCGTGCTAAGGAAGAACGCCGTATGAACATTCGAGCGTTGCCAAAATTTCCCGAATGAATCTTGCATTTTTGAAGAAAGTTTTGCGTATTTTTCCTTACAATTTTCAGATACTCTAGATTAAATTGCGAGCAAAATTGTCTGAAAAATCGGAGGAAAAATATTCAGGATTTTCCCAGTAAAGTTTGCTATTGGAGGACATTTGGCAACACCTGAATGATCATACGACGTTCTTCCTAAGCACGGCAGAATACTTGATTCATTCTAGATAGAGGAGCATTAGGTCCACACATTTCTGCGGAAAAGCAGAGGTTCTTTCTGCACTGGAAAAAAAGGAAACATTGGATCTAGAGTCCAGACTCTTGAAAACAGTGACCAGAAAAAATACTCTTGATTCAATCAGATTTAAGCTCAAATCAAAAGGAAATCCGCTGAAATTAAGAAGTTTGGTTCTTGATTTAAGCAAAAATCCAATTGAATCAAGATTATTTTTTCTCGTCGATGCTTTTAGGAGTCTGGACTCTAGATCCAATGTGTTTTGTTTTCCAGTGTGCCTAACTCATGTGTTTAAAAATATTTATTATTATTCTTCGTTGTTCTTTATTGTTATATTATTTTATTTTTTTCGGCCATTGTGAGGAGGGTTTCGGCGCATTTCCAAAGTCGGCGGGGGAGCCGGCTATTTCGAAATTGGGGGGCGCAAGCGGCAAGCTCGGGCGATCGATCGGGAAGCCGCGGCTCCATGCAGCAAAAATGCGGTATGTCGGCGAGCGGGCTGTCGGCTGTCCCTCCGGGACGGAGTAAAAGGGTTTCCCCACGTCCTGGAAACTCCACAGATAGGAAATGCCACTGGAATCGTCGACCGCGAGCTAATGGATTGAAGGAGGCAGAAATAAATATCGAAATACTAGGAGCATCGCTCTTCTAGAAATCGGGAACAGCGGCATTAGCGGATCCGGCAAATTGGCAACATTGTTTGCTCTCCATTTAAACCTATGGAAATACATCGATTCCATGCGCTCCGACAAGAATCGATTATTAAGTATATGTTTAAATGGAGGGAACCCGGTGTTGTCAAATTGCTCGATCCGCTTCTGATCAGTGGGTCCAGAAATCGGAATCAGCGGCATTAGCGAACCCAGCAAATTGGCAACATTGTTTTTTCTCCATTTAAACCTATGGATGAGACACATCGATTCTTGGAGGTGCCATGGGCTCCGACGATAATTAGATTTATGTGTATATGAGGGAACCCGGTGTTGTCAAATTGCTGGATCCGCTTCTGATCAGTTGGTCTGTTGCACTTATTAGATGCAAATAGATGGATAACTTGGATTACTTTTTTCAATAAGGAACCACTATCTCTAGTTCTCTCCTAAAAGCACGTGTATGTGTAGGGAAACCAGTGGCATGTATGTTGTTTCTGAAATGGGCCAGAAATAGTGGTTCCTTTTTGTAAAATGTAATTCACTTGATTTTGGTAAAATCGAACGGAAGACACGTGAGCAAGTAAATAAGTCTGAAATCCACTCTTCAACACACAATTTGTGCAGCAGAATGACTTCTACCGTGCTTTGAAGAACGTTGTAGGAGCCTTACCTTCTTCAACAAAAATAGAATTTACTATGAAAATTGTGAATATTTCTTTTTAATTATTTTTAGACAATATAGTCCGCAATTATACCCAAAACGTCTGAAAATTTTAAGGAAAATTGCACATAATTTTCCTCCAAAATATATGTTTTATCTGGGGCAATTTGGCAACTCCCGAATGTTCATACGGCGTTCTTCCTTAGCATAACAGACTTGCCTCGGATTCCTACCAAAAATCGGCAAAATTTTAAACATGAATGGGCCTGTTGCAAACTTTTGCTAGAGCAAAAATAAGAGTTGTTTCTTGTAGATAATGCCTCAAAAATCACGATGAGCGCATCGGCAAAGTCTGAGATGCACTCATAACTTCACAATCTGCGTAAGAAATTTGCGTTTTTTTAAGCTTCCCGCTTCAAAAACGATACTACGGCACAGGTGAACATTTTGTTAGAGGAGTCGCTCCATCGTCGGCGATATTCATCATGGCCGACGCTTGCGCGCAGTTCCGCGCATAATTCGAGGAGAGTTCAAGGTCAATCAATTCGGGCATGGAAAATATGAACGTTAACACACCGATTGTTATCTGGTCTAATCCAGTTCAGGTGATATCTCGTCCCATCAAACGTGTTTTGGCGGATTGGCGTCGGCCATGATGATTATTGCCGACGATGGAACGACTCCTCTTACAAAATGTTCACCTGTACCGTAGTATCGTTTTCGAAGCGGGAAGCTCAAAAAACCGCAAATTTCTTACGCAGACTGTGAAGTTATGAGTGCATTTCAGACTTTGCCGATGCGCTCATCGTGATTTTTGAGGCATTATCTATAAGAAACAACTCTTAGTTTTGCTCTAGCAAAAGTTTGCAACAGGCCCATTGCCCTCATTCTTTGGAAAAAATTGAATTGTTTGAGTTAATTTCAAAACCTCGGGTACTACTTGAAGGTTAAGTCTTGCGACTGAGAAACCACGAAAAGGTAACATACACCGCCATAAAGCTCATGAAACCGGATTATCTGTTAATTTCATCACGCGAGGTCGTGTTCTCTTGAACATTCCCGACTCCCTTTTCAGGAGAAGCCCCCCTAATTTCCCGAGACAAGACAAAATTCTTTTAATCCTGAGAGGCGTCAATCTGGAGGGAGTTCGGAAACATGTTTAATCAAAGTCTATACAGTCTCACATCCGAGCTCGCAACCTTAATGTATTCCGACTGCCGAGCATAAGTTTCCAGGGATGTTTCAGATAAATCTCACGGGTTATTCTATTGAATTCCCTACGTGATTCGGTTCGGATTTTCATCGGCACTTCGCAGTGGCGTGCGTGCTTTGCGATATATCGATTGATCTGCCATCTGAACGTATGGGAAAGAATCGATTAAGAGGTTGTTCGCAACGAACACCCTAATAATCGATTCTTTACCTTAGCCTCAAATGGGAAAATATCGAAATCGATCAGACTCGTCACGCCTCCGGCGCCTTCTCCGAGGTCTGCTAACGGCGGAACGAGCAAGAGGGTGCGGTTTTATTTTCTCTCGTGAGATATGATATGCACAGCACCAGTGGCGTGCTGTGCTTTGCTACGAATCGATCGATCTGGTATTTAAACCTAGGGAAAAGGATCGATTATCAGATTATAAAAAAGGAGAGTCGAGAAAGTTCTATTGGTCGACTTTGTTAAAACAGCGAGGACACGTTCAGGATTGGAGTGCCTTCGATTCGAGTGATACTTCCCGCTTTGCCGGAGAGTTAGTTTAGTTGCGAGACCTAACTCAACCCAACCTGACTCTGTTGCGATCGGTTTACCGAGCTTGAAACAGCGAGTGCACGTTCAGGATTAGGGCGCCTTCAATTCGAGTGATACTTCCAGCTTTGCCGGAGTGTTAGTTTAGTTGCGTGACCTAACTTAACCCAACCTGACTCTGTTGCGATCGGTTTGCCGAGCTTTGCGACCGATCTGTACCATAAAACTCGGGCATATTCAGTCCTAGCCGAGACAAACCTGCTCTAACATTCCGGAATTACTTTTCATGCATTATTTTCGTAAACAGAAGCTCAAAGAATTGTTTTTCTCAAAGTTTTCCGTGAATTTTTGTCTCTTTGTAGGTTTGATAGATATACGATTCCTCGAATCCTGTCCAATTGAAGTTTGTAATACTTGGCATTGAGCGGTGTTTCTAGACGAGGATTTCGAATTTTTAGGCATATTTTCATAATTTCAAAATCCAAGATGGCGGCCGTGGCCTAAAATGTTATCTTAACTCATGTTCAATCGATTCAAGTGATCTCCCTGTCTTCGGTGCATTCTTTTCAGTTTTTAGAAAAAGGTGTTATTTTTTTTCTGTTTTTAATAACAGTAACCATCAGTGGCGTGGCGTTCTTTGCGATATATCGATTGATCTGCCATCAGAACCTATGGAAAAGAATGGATTAAGAGATCGTTCGCAACGAACACCTTAATAATCGATTCTTCACCTCAGTCTCAAGTGGGAAAATATCGAAAATCGATCAGACTCGCTTCGCCTCTGGTGCCTTCTCCGAGGTGTGCTAACGGCGGAACGAGCAATAGGGTGCGGTTTTATTTTCTCTTGTGAGATATGATATGCACAGCACCAGTGGCGTGCGGTGCTTTGCTACGAATCGATCGATCTGGTATTTAAATCTAGGGAAAAGGATCGATTATAAGGTTATACCGTAACAATCTATAGTTTACCATAGCTACAAATGTGGAAACGCTGATCGATAAGCCTCCATTCAGGCGGAGATTCGGTAAAAAGATGTGATAGATCTAACCATATTTACAGCTGATTTTGGCGCAACCAAGTCATGCGGTTGAATTTGCCATATTTCTAGTAGAAGCAACTTAAAATTTGGCAGATAGGTTAATCTAAAAATATTTCTCGGTAGGCAAAAAAGCCAACTATGAATATGTTGAAATCCATCGTCCCCTTTTTTTCGTGCAGCTCAAAATGCTTTTTTCGGTTCGAACTTAGTCGTCTCCCGCACGTAGGCACGTATTTCTGCTCCAAGGTTGCCGAATTGAATCCAACATGCAACTTCTTTTACAAAAGTACTTTTGCAATTTAGATCAAAAATTGTTTGAATTTTGTGTGAAATCTGGGAAAAAATCAGTGAAATTTTCAGTCAGAATTGCCCAAGATTTTCCCGCTCTGGAAAAGAAAACACTTTGGATCTAGAGTCAAGACTCTTAAAATCATCGACAAGAAAAAATACTCTTGATTCAATCGGATTTTTGCTAAAATCAAGAACCAAGCCTCTTAATTTGAGCGGATTTCCTTTTGATTTAAGCAAAAATCCGATTGAATCAAGTGTATTTTTTCTTGTCGATGTTTTAAAGAGTCTGGACTCTAGATCCAATGAGTTTTTTTCCCAGTTCGGTTAACATGCAACAACGAGGGAAAATTTGGCAACATCGGAATTGAGTTACGTCTGTCGGTGAGGGACACGACGATTTGATGCGATCCGGTACGTTTTTTTCAAACTCGGTCCAAATGTTGTTATTCCCCGGGAAGCGACGATTTGACGGAGCTTCTTTTTTAGTGCACCGTTCAATCGGTGTTTGATGGGCTACGGCGTCGTTTAGACAATTGCTAGGAGCGAAATGCAACAATAGCAAACTCCTCCTGGACCTGGAAAGCTACGTACACTTGAGCCAGAGCACTCTAAAATCGGATCATAAAATTGCTTTCCGGGGGCGGAAGGGGTGCGGCCCGCGAAGAGGGACAAATATTTGCTCGTTTGTTGCCGCGCCGCACAGTGGATCGAGTCAATAGGAGAGGTCGGACAAATTTTGAAAACTTCAAACTCTTATAACTCCGTTCATACAAAACATTGATAGTTTAAGAGGGGTTCCATCGGTTTTAAATTGGTAAAATTCAAAATGCGACGAATTAAACATCAAAATTTGCAGTTTTGGTCAAAAATTCCATATCCGACCTCTCTAATTGACTCGATCCACTGTGCGCCGCGTGTCAGGTCGTCATCATGATCCCCCTCCTGCACCCATAGGGTGGTATTTTTGGTGAATTATTCAGGGTTTCGGCGTCTCCCCTCTCTAACGTTTAAAATATGTTTCTGAAATATTTCTGAAAATGATACAATATTTTCGAGACGCTCCTTTCAAAACGAGGGAAAATAAGAATGTTATTTTTGTTACCAACAATTTTAATTTTTCTTCAATTTTTTCCCCCAACCATCACGAACTTTTTGGTAAAGCTCTGCTTTATTAACGAGGGTCTCGGTTGAGGAGAATTCTGAGCGAGCAAAGAGTAGGGAGTTTTTTTTGGCCCCATTTAATGTATTTTCTTTCGTTAATACAAGGAAAATACATTAAAAAATGTGGCCCGAATGTATCAAATATCGAATTATATAGTCACTGAATCAGTCCATCGATAACAGGTTCTCGGTGTCTTAAGTAAGGTCTCAGCTTGTCGTTTATGAGGGCTGTCCAGAAAGTAAATTTACCCATCCAATACCTCCCAAACCTTAGTTAAACCTCTGCGATAAATGGAAAAAAATTGTAAAACTTGCCTTTAAAAAACCCACTGTTTTTAGCTCTCTAGCGCGCTATAGAAGTTTAAATTTGGTCCAGTGTAACTCTTAAAATGGAGATTTTTCTGAACCCACCTCCTCTCCGCGCTTGTTCAAAATTTCACGGAGCGTCGCATCGGCAAGTGACCGCTGCATCGCAAGTAATCTATTATCAAATGATCAAACTTCATGTAAAATTTAATGGAGCATATTTTGCAGCTGGAAAATTGCATGATGGACCGATTTTACCTTTATATTAGTTGCCTCGGAACAACCAGGAGCGTTAGATGCGACGTAAAAAGACAGAGCGAAGGAATGAAATCGGTCCTCGCGGGTACCAAATTTTCTCGTCATCATTCTGACGTGCCAAAGGGAAAACTCCATATGAGCATTCGAATTTTGCCAAATTTCCTCTCAGAAAATATTTAATTTTAAAGAAAGTCTCGCATATTGTTCCTTGAACTTTTTAGATGTTTTAGATCACATTACGAAAAAAAGATCTCCGAAAAATCGGGGGAAAAATATAAATTTTCGCTACAATTTGTGATTTGTCGAAGGGATTTGGCAACGTCCAAGGGCTCATACTGCGTTCTTCCTTAGCACGGTAGTATGGAAGTATCTTGCTCTGCGATGAACCGATGAATCGCTTAACCTGCTATTTAAACGTATTTAAAAGGATCGATTATAAGGGTAATAATCGATTATTACACACAGCTTCAAAGGGGGAAATATCGATTATCGATGATGTACGCTCTGGCTCTGTCGCTGATATCGAGTCTCATTTCATCTCGGGGCGATGTCGACAGCGATGAAGGTTAACGCGGTTGTTTGCACGTTCCCAATCTCCGGACGGATCCATGTTCCCTGCGCCAATGAGATTTTGATATTGTATCTTGGGCTCCGGTTCATAAGTGTCAGCGCATCATGGCAGCAAGCCCGGCTCCTGACAAAGAGCTGCCAATTTATTTTCCATTCCAACCCGTCGGGCCATTCATATATAAAACGATTAGAGCCGGCAACAGTGTAAAACTTGCCGAATCGGGTCCTGACAACATGACGAGCGCCCAATTTTTTCTCCGAATGCAACCCGCCACGCTCAGCTGTCACTCAGCTCAGCGGCCCGACCCCCTCCGTTATCATGCGCTTCCACTCTCGTAGCCTCCTCCCCCCTTTCCTACGGTCATTCGAATCGAGTTTGTATTTCTGCTGATAAATGCCTGTAAACCTCCGTCAGAGGAGTTGGTGAGAATTTTCACTTTTTAAAAAAATGGCAACATCTACCTGGCCCTTCATCTGTCTCGGAGGGATCGAGGCCGTCTGACAGTGGCGCCTTTCGTCTTCTAGTCCAACAACTCTTTGTTATTCTCCCCTGGGACCAAAAGTGGGCTGGTCCATCCATACGTCAAATGATTAAATTGTACATGAGTAAATCAGAATGAAAGAGTAAGTAAATACGGTCAAGAAAGTATTTTTCATAATTTAGGAAGAATACATGGGAATACGATTCTGGTTCAAAATTTCACTAAGTCTTGCTGAAGAAAAATTAGCGAAATTCTCAGAAAGCAACGCCCAACAATATGCCATTAAACATAAGTTTTATTTATTTTGAGGTAACAGTTGGAACTTGTTTCCGAAAAATTGTTATTTGTGTCACTTTTTCTCGGTCAAGGGGCAACCAATGAGAGAACAGTCGTGCAAAGTGAGGTTAGAAACTTTGTTACAATTTCTGAAACCTGCCCAGAGCACGTTCCAAAGTGTTACGCATCAAAATGTTAGAACAGCGTTGCAATGTTGTGCAAAAAATTCCAATTAAATTATCCCCGTCCACTGGAACTCAAACGAAATAGGAATGTCACTCACTGATGCGGAACTGTTACGATTGTTATGTCAATCCAAATACGACCATACCATGTGGGAGTAGAAATTTTGCCAAAGTGACAGGCGGTTTTGTTCTTCACTGAAAAAAAATTCTTGGCGTTTTTACCACGGTCCGTTGGTACCTTCACCATCTCACTTTTTTTACCAATTATTGGTAATTTTACCAAGACAGACTGGTAAACTTACCTAAAAACTGCGGTTTTTAGGTATTTTTACTGTTTTTTTCAGGTAAGGATACCACTTTTATCGGTAATCGATTACCGGTAACTTTGCCATTTTATCTCGGTAATTCTACCACAGTCGATAAAAAATATCGGCGTTTTCACCGAGGTCCAGTAAAATTACCGAGAAAGTTTAATAATTTTACCGAGATTTCTCGGTAAAATTACCAATTCCATAAATGGTAATTTTACCAAGAAAAAACTGGGATCAACTAGAACCTTGAATTGTTGGTAATTTTACCCTTTTCTTAGTAAATACACCAAGATTTTTTTCTCAGTGTTTCGTCAGAAAAACGGCGTTTTTCTACCCGAGGCTATTCACAAATCAGGACGCGTTTGATCCAATTGAATCGATTGCTCCAGTCAGAACTTAATATCCGTAACTTCCGCAAGCAGCTCACGTAAACAAGCCAGCGCCTCGAAAAGTCGCGGAAGTTACGGAAGTTGGTACGGGGACTCGAGGTCACAAATTTTTAGACTCCACCCCCGCCGACTTATTTCGTCATTCCTCCGACTTTAGGGTGTATCTCCGATTCCACTTGAGCCTTGCCGTCCATTCAATTCAGTGCTCTCTGGGACTCACGCGCAATTAGAGATACGCGCTTACGTTAGATGAGCGACGATTTTTCCGGCTGCAACCCATTCCGCATCGATCGATTGCAGCATATGCGAAACAATTTTTTTTTATAGAGTCCCCCGCCGTCTAGCATGACCGGACTCAAGTCCGCGGGAGGGGGGAGGAGGGGCTGCACAGCTGAAGCCGCGCCAAATTGAAGTCGAAAACAGGTTGGGAAACAGGTCTTGATTTATGTTGCCCGCGCGTCTCGCGTGCGCTGCAGGAAGCATACCTCCACGGCGCGACGAAACGTGAGTCGCGAATCGCGCCTCCGCGGGTTGCCATCTTGCACGGAATATGCGGCATCGGTGAGTTTTTTCAAGGTCGGAAAAGAGGGTGTCTACAAGTCCGGAATTACCGGAAAGTCCGGAAATAGCACTGATTATTTAAGGGCGGTCCGGAAGTACTGGAAAACTGCGGAAATTCCGCAAAAACTTCCGGAATTTTTTCAATTTTTTGCCATTTTTGTCGCAATGGACCACTAGACAAGGTACGAATTTCAGCTTTCTGATACATGTTTCTCAACCAAAATTTCACGTAGAACATACGATACGCACAACGAAAATTACCAAAATCAACTCCTGACGAAGATATTTAATGATTCTTGATGCGTGAATTCAAACTATTCGCTCATGAAAACTCAATGCTCTACGTGATTCACATCGCGCGCTAAATGTTTATCATGACAGTCTCTGCGATGTAAAAATCTTCAACTTCAATCTTGACACTTTGGCTCAGCTATAGCAAATTACCAATAGTTTGAACAACACATGGTGGAAAATGAACATTGCTCGATTGAGAAGCTTGCTGAAACCGTTGTAGTGCGCGATTTGACTCACGTAGAGCTTTGAGTTTCTTGTGAGCGGGCAGATCAAATTCCTCGTAATCAGTGCGAAATAAAAACGTTAATATCTTCGTTAGAAGTTGATTTCGGTAATTTTCGTAGTGTGAATCGTGTTCTACGTGAAATTCTGGTTAAGAAACATGTATCAGATTGCTTAAATTCGTACCCTGTCTAGTGGTCCATTTCAAATTTTTTAAATTTTTCGAATTTCGTTAAATGGAGATACTGAAAAAGTATCAGATTGCTTAAATTCGTACCCTGTCTAGTGGTCCATTTCAAATTTTTTAAATTTTTCGAATTTCGTTAAATGGAGATACTGAAAAAGTACGGAATTTTTCTGTTGGAGAAGGTGCTGAATTTCTTGAGAATGTAGTAAAAAAGTACTGCAAAAGTACTCATTATTGACCAGCCTGTTTTAGTAGACACCCTCGATAAGTTAACGTAGGGAAGACAATTTTATTCAAGAATATCCCAGGGACATCATGAAAAACTCAGTAAATGTCATGATAAAGTTTGAAGGTCTTATCCTTGCTCATTTTTTTGAAGTTTTCATGACCGATAAATCTGATAAACACTCAGAAACGCCACCTCTCATAGTCATTCCAAACTGTGAAGAAGTCAAAAACTGCGAAATCCCCAAACTTAAAAATACCTTTCATACAAGAAAAATCCCAGAATTCCTCTTTGCGAAGACTTGAAACTGTAAAATTGCTCAAATCCATGAAATCCTGAAAACTCAAATAATCCCAAAATATCTATTCTACACGTTCGCGAGAATGTAAAAAGGCTCGAATCCTTGAAATCCTAAAATCCTGAACAACCCCAAATTCCTAAACAATCCCAAAATTCTAACCAATCCCAAAATCCTAAACAACCCCAAAATCTTGCTCCTCGAAGTCCGTTAAAACGGATGAGGGCCCAAATCCCAAAATAAGAAAAACCCCCTTTTCATTCCGGAAAAATCTCAAAATCTTCTCTCTAGAACCCCGATGTAACGGTGAAAAGGTTCGAAATTGAGCTGGCAGCCCTGTCACATCAGAGGGTAAACAAGCGGAACACCGGAATCGCAAATACTCCACGGCGGGTCCGGACTAAACATTTACTCTCGTCGTTAATAGGTATTTTGAGTTCTGCATTTTTCTCTCGTTTTTCCCCCGTTTTTCCCCTGTCCGCGCGCCTCGTCGCTCCGCGAGCCTATTGCTGAAAAGAGCCCCCGCTTTCCACGGCCTGGAGTTGAATTTCGATCGTTCGGTTTTTTCCTGTTGTCTCTCGTTCTTGGAAGTAGGCGAGTTTTTATGTTCAGACGAATAATCCGCTGCGTTCCCATGTTCACATCCAGAGGCGGGTTCAGCAATGTGGCAACACTGTATTTTTTCCATTTGAACGCGTGTTGAAAAATCGATTCTTGTCAAAGGACCTAGCCTCTCCCAGAATCGATACATTTCCATATGTTTAAATGAGGAAAAAAACAACGATGCTTAATTTCTGGATTTGTCAATATTCACATCCCAAGTCGAGTTGTCGGGAAGTAGGTCAACTCAGCCTCAAGTCGGCTCGCAATTTGGTAGCAGATCTGTATTTATTAGACTGGTCACAACTTCGAGACAATTTATTTTAGTCTGTGGCGTGGCGTGTTTTGCGATGTGTCGATTGATCTGCTATTGAAATCTACGGGAAAAGAGCGATAAACAGGGTGTTTGCAACGAACACCTTAATAATCGATTCTTTACCATAGCTTCATATAGGGAAATATCGAAGATTGATCATTGGTTTTAGAGACTTCGTACTGCTATCTACCCTTTAAGATGAAAGTTACTCTTGGAAATCAAAGCTCGGCTTCGCCTAATGATGCCTAAATTATTCGAATCAACTTTGCGACCCTGGAAGTGAAGTAGGCTCCTTCGACTGGTAAGAGACAAATCTCGGAGACTTTTAGTGTATTTTCCGAAGGAAATACACTATTGCATTCTCCCATGATGTCGGACCCAGACCTGAGACATTGTGAAGAGCACCGATCACGGGTCGTAGATCACGAAAATATATGCTATTCAAATTCATGTGTATATAGTTAGTTAGTTAGTTATTATAATTTTGAGACATTCAGCGNCCGGCAGTCTGACCGTTTATCCTTGGATCACCCTGTATATGCACTCAATTTATGTCATCTATCTCTTTCCAAGATGCCCGAAATACTGATACCTCCTTTATTTATGCCACGAGTAATCCATAAAATCCATAACTCATCCAATAAAACCTTTCATCATGTACACAAGGGTTTCGATCTACTTTATCCGAAGAGGAATTCAACCGAAACACCCTCAAACCCCCTCCTTCAACTAGTTTTCAATTTTTTTTTGGGGGGGGGAGGTCATTAACGAATTCAGGGCATAAAAGTACAGGGGAGTAAGAATTTTCACGAGATTTGGTTCCCAATCATTGCCAAAACTCAGGAAAAACAATTTACGTTCCGATTTTTTTTTTTTTGGGGGGGGGGGGAGGCGTAGCTCCGACTGGGGGCACTCTTGGAAAAAACTTTATACAGCAAAAAAAAAACTCTTATTTTGACCCATAGAACACGCTCCTGTAGTCTGGCCGTTTATCCTTAGATCACCCTGTATTATCGAAGGAAATTCGGCAATGTTCGATTACCCATACAACGTTTTTACCGAGCAAGGTAGCGCAGTACCAATCGACCGGGGTCCATAGGTGCT
>NW_017564154.1:2941326-2967773 GCF_001854935.1 Bemisia tabaci
AATAAAGCAATGACATGAAAGTAGTATAGTGCACATCGAACATTTCAGTTACATCTATTTGAATGAAAAAACGGCAACTTAGGAGGCACATAGGTCACTTATGATGCGTATTCGGGCATATGTGTAGAGTAAAAATATCATACTTTACGCCGAAAAAGCGAAACTGAAAGTTAAATGCGTTAACTTCCGAAAACCATGTATAATCCAACGAAAATAAATAATTGGTAAATAACAGCTTTCTTGTATGCAAAGAAAAAAAAATTAAAAATGTTAAAAAAGAGATGTTGACACAAAATTACATAGCCCCTTCAATTCTGAAGATACTGCAAACGAACTGTACCTTAAAATTTTCATATCCCAGAAGCAAAAGTTCCCATGACGAATATTGCTATCGCTAGCGATTGCAAAAACCAACTTGTATATTTTTGAAAACATGTTAGATGACACCACGCTTTTAAAATCGTGGTCTTGCTCAACATATTGTTCATGCCACTTTTAAAAAACTTTACGCGACAATATTCCTCTTTCTGCAGAGAATCGAAATGGGAATACAAATTCTGGAATATCCCGTTTAAAATAAATGATTTTTCAGTTTTCTCCCCACGATTTTGAGCGCGCTCGTTAACGGGTGGTAGTAAGGGTAGATACGGCGTAAAATACCACATTGGCTCCTATTCGATCGATTTTTATGAGACTCGGTATCAGGGGGTACATTTTGACAGGGTCTGCACTTGACACAGAAAATGAACTTCTCGGCATAAAAAATTCCGACTTTCAACCCATGTTCAAAATAAAGTTAATTTTTTTTTTAACCCGAATTAACAGTTTAGGCTCTTCGTAACACTAATATATGAGCTAATATATAAGAATTATTCATCATTTTGCATTCGACGTATGTAGCGCAAACAGCATTGCCAACACATCAAAATTCTACCCTCCGTTAGTTGCGGTCGGGCCAATATAAAACGCCTTCAAATGCGCGTGATACTGTGCAACACACCGGAGTTGTAATAGTTGTATTCTTAGGTTTGAACCTAACTCCAATCAATTGCTGCACTAAATAAGGCACGTCAACCTGTTAACTGCTGTATTTCATGTTACCCCTCACATATATTACGCCCATTTTTGCTCGTGACAAAAATTTAAGCCTCAGTTACTCTTAAAAGAAAGAATTTATCATTGTGCATGTGGCCCACGAAAGAAGCATACCTGGAAAACCTTTTCTGGAATTTTTTATAGTTTCTAAGCGTGTCCGTCATGTTTTGGGACGTAATTTTTGACAGGATAATCGAATTTTCAATCAAATTTTGAAAATTTGAAAATCTTGGATTACGTATGGGACCGAAAATGATAGCTTGGCTGTTGTTCGATCGATTTTTGTGAAAGTCAGTATCAGGGAGTATTTTTGGAAAGAAAGCTCGAATTTTTATTCAAATTTTCAATCGCAAGATCCAAGATGGCAAATGTGGTCTCAAAAGTGATGTTCTGGCTTTTTTAGAATTATGTATCCTTGCAATCTAGACACTTATTCATTTTCAAAATCAATTCTCGCTAAGCCACTATAGTCCTAGATGTAGGCGTGCCTTTCCTCCATTTTTTTTTTTTTTTTTTTTTTTTTTTTTTTTTTTGAAGATTGCCAATCATTAGGGAATTTTTGCATGTTGGTCATGGAGATCATTAATTATTCATGAATCTGTTTTTAAAAGCCCAAGACACTCTTTTTCTTTTTGATACCGCATCAGTATGATGCGATCAAGTTTTCTTTGTAGCACGTACGTACCACAAAAAAGTGATACATTTTTATAGATTTTTTTAGAATTATTTCTTTCGCCATATTTTGCATTTTCCCGGTAATAATGTTTAAGGGAGGAGAAACGTTGTACTAACATGAATGATATTTACTTGACGTCTACTTTGTGAGATATCACTGTATTTTAGGCCACTATTGGACTTGTTCAATGGCCACTATTGGAAATGTTGTTTGGGGAATGTTCATATTTTTAGCTGCATGGGCAGTTCATCCTTTGGTAATGTTTTTGGTGGGTCAATCATTAGGCCAAAAACAACAATGACTTCCGATTCTAACTTTTGCTCGCCCATTAGCGGATCCAGCAATTTGGCAACACCGGATTTCCTCGTTTAAATCCATGAAAATTTATCGATTCTTGGAGGGGCCAGGTGCTCCGGCAAGAATCGATTATTTAGCATAGGTTTAAATGGATAGAATTCAGTGTTGCCAAGTTGCTGGATTCGCTTTTGGCCTCGCCGGACTGCACTGCTTAAATTGTTATTAGTGCAGGGTCTCTGAAACACACTCTCTCTATGGTAGCGTTGCAATTTCAGTTCAGTTGAACACTTCAATTAACTGGGAGATTTTCAGACTGTACGGAGAGCTAATATCTTTTGGTTGTAATGATTTTCAGAGCCGAATGAGGGAGCAGCATTTTCTCTCCATATAACATTTAACAGCCCAGTGACAGCTCGTTAAGCGTTAACCGAAAACATTCACGAAAATCCTTCCTCTTTAATGCGCTAAGAGCTTATTTCGCCAGCCCGACAGTTTCCGAAAGTTAGCTAGCACCTGCTCCGACCAACTTTCATCACCACACTGAAGGACCATTTTCGCGAATACTCTAATCCTGCCTCCCGGACAATACTACCGTGTTACCAAAGAGAGCAGTATGTGCAAAAATGAAGTTTTGAAAAAACGGGCTCAGAAGCGTCTGACCGAAAAATTTTATTGACAGAAGGCTCCATTCTTGATCAAATTGCCAGTAATTCCAAAACACTCCTAGCAATCTTTTGAATGGTTAAAAATCGACCGATTTTATTTTAATTACATGAAAATGGTATTTTTCGTTTTCATGTCAGGCCACAGTTAGGCTAGACAGCCGTAAGTGCTATCTTCTGCATGCTTTCGTGGTTGCGTTTCGGACACACAACAATTACATTTTCAGGTTAGAAATTGGCAGAAGAGGGCGGCACTGTACTTGAAAGCACTGTTTTCATTGGCTTTTTGGAGGAACAATGTCACTCACTGCTATCTTGCCTGAAACTGCGTCATTTTTTGTGCACTTACTGCTTTCTCATGTGTCTCGTTTTTATATCAGCAAAGATTGATTTTGCTGTTTTAGCTAATTCAGTGATTTCATCTAAAAGAGATCAGACGAATTTTGAAGGAAACTCGATTTCAAAAATTTGACACTTGCTGCTCTCTTTGCTATAATAGCAGAATACTACCGTGTTACCGTCAAGAGCTGCAAAGATAGAATTGAAGTTTTGAGAATATGGACCCTTGTAGCGTCCGAGCGGAAAATCTCATTGAACAAGTTCTCCAGTCTTCATACAGTGGGAGAAAGAGTTCGATCATTTGACCCGTCAGTTCAAGTTTAGGAAAAGTGACTTTTTTCTGGTCTGGGGCATTCGCTACCCCTGATTACTATGCAAATGGTGCACGTAAGAGCTCACAAAAATTACAGCGTGGTTACGTTACAAAAGCGCCGTGCAGGAGGGCCTTTCACACTATACCACAGTAAATACTGCTCCCTTACAGAACGACGTAGCCTTTCTGCTGTTGTGTCTGAAATGAAGTAAATTCTCAAGCACATACCGTGTCATCAGGGAATCAACGAAAATAGACTGACTAGAAATCAGTACTTCTTCCGTACTTTCTCAGCACATTCCCAGGAAATTCATTACCTCCTCAACAGAAAAATTTAGTACTTTTTGTCATGGGAACGGAGTTCCCCATGATATTAGAATCGTTCCGTTGCTTTCGCTATGGAATTCCCTATACCTCTGCGACCTTGAGCGTTTCGCCCAGTCTCCGATTTTTGGTTGATTTTCCGATGTATCAAAAACCGTTGTATTTTTTAGCCAATCATGTCTCTACGTCAAGTTGTGTTGATTGCTAAAATTCGCTTTCAGCGAGTTTTTTGCCACCTGGAGATGTCGTGTCTGACTGGTAAATCTGCGCAGAACCACGAAGTTCCGTTTTTAGGCAAATTCTTTTTTTTGGGAGGTTCTGATTGGTTATTTTTCGCCATCAGTTTTCTGTTCGTTGGTGCAAAAGATCGCCTACCTCGTTGCTCTTGAGGAGCCGCCATTATCCCACCTCAAATTTTAAACATAGATATAAAGAAATAATAACCATCGTACAAGGTGGAAAATTGCTCTGGAGGACCCGTTACGGATATATGAGCCAAAATCAGAACTCGATTGATGGATTTAATCCATGAATACAGAAATATTGCCTCAGCTTACTGCCGCGATCGCAAATCCATGGTGAGATGAACCTCGTGACACATGACAGCATAGGTAAACAATGTCTCACAGAGTAATGCGGTTGATCCGTTGTGTCTTATCACGCCAGTGGCCGAACCGTTGAAATCTCAAGGACGTCTTTTGTGAAGCCCCGCTCAGCGTCCGAGATCACTTAAGTGTTCTCTTTTTCTCGTTGCATATCTGAACAGCGAAATAGCTCAACTGGCTGCGTTACCGTTTTGCCTCTGGGAGAGTGACACTTTTTGTGCGAGCGGGGGTTCGAATCTCGCAGGGGACAGTTAATTTTTACTGGTTGTATTGAATGTTTTAGACCAATCATCTAACAATAATTAATACTTGGCAGATTAGGAAGCACATAGGTCCCTTATGATGCGTATTCGAGCATATGTGTAGAGTGGAAATATCATACGTAGGGTGTCCCAAAAGTACCGGGACTGGTTCTGTAACTTCAAAATTAAGATAGATACAGACATGATTTTGGTCTCATTTTAAAGATCAACTCAATACCTATCGATTAAAACCAAGATCAGCTCAATCGAATAAAAATTGACCGAGTTATGACAATTTGAAATTAGTGAGGAAAGTTTACCCCTACGG
Organism: Bemisia tabaci; assembly: GCF_001854935.1. Taxonomy (NCBI): domain Eukaryota; kingdom Metazoa; phylum Arthropoda; class Insecta; order Hemiptera; family Aleyrodidae; genus Bemisia; species Bemisia tabaci. The sequence goes on from NW_017564154.1 coordinate 2,946,208, forward strand.
TTTTTAGGAAGATTTTTCGCTTACCAGGATTTAAAAAGTTAATATTCGTATCCACTTTCCTCCGAATCTTCCATAACTTCCTTTTGCTTTTCAAAGTACCGTCCATCAAACCGGATGCACTTTTTCATGCGCTCTTGCCACTTATCCAACATTGTTTTCCTGAATTCTTCCTCTGGGATGGAGTTGAAGAAGTTTTGAATTGCATTCTGGATTTCGGTCTTCGATACGAATCTTCGTCCGCGAAGCTCCTTTTTAAGCGTGGGAAACATCCAAAAATCACATGGAGCCAAGTCAGCGCTATAAGGGGGATGAGGGATTGTTTCAACTCCATTTTTACTCATAAATTCACGTGTTAAGCTCGATGTGTGAGGCTGCGCATTGTTTTGATGGAGTATCCACGGAGCTTTCAAGTCCGACGGTTTCCGGGAAATGTGCATTCTCAACTCCTTTACTACTTTGCAATAATACGCACTGTCAACTGTTGTGTTCGATGGTACAAAATGTTGATAAATGACACCTCGAAAATAAAAAAACACAAAACGCAATAGTGTATTTCCTTCGGAAAATACACTAATAAGCATCACTTTATCGGCCGACTTTTCGATTTACGGCGATGAAGAATCTTCCTTAAAAATCGTAGGCGTAAACTTTCCTCGCTGATTTCAAATTGCCATAACTCGGTCAATTTTTATCCGATTGAGCTGATCTTGGTTTCAATCGATAGGTATTGAGTTGATCTTTAAAATGAAATCAAGATCATGTCTGTATCTATCTTACTTTCGAAGTTACAGAACAAGTCCCGGTGCTTTTGGGACACCTTACGTATACTTTACGCCGAAAAAGCGAACCTGAAACTTAAATGCGTTAACTTCCGAAAACCATATATAATTCAACGAAAATAAATAATTGGTACATAACAGCTTTCTTGTATGCAAAGAAAATAATTAAAAATGTTAAAAAAGAGATGTCAACACAAAATTACATAGCCCCTTCAATTCAGAAGATACTACAAACGAACTGTACCTTAACATTTTCATATCCCAGAAGCTAACGTTCCCATGACGAATATTGCTATCGCTAGCGATTGCAAAATCCAACTTGTTCAGTACTTCCAATTGACGAAATCCGGAAAAATTTAATTCCTCGCTCAAATTGAGACAAAAATGACAAAAAATGAAAAAAACTCCGGACCTTTTTGCGGAATTGCCGCACTTTTTCAGTACTTCCGGGCCGCCCTTAAAAAATCAGTACTATTTCCGGACTTTCCGTGTCATAGTGCTTACATTCGCACCTCATTTAGTGGTTGATTCATATTTTCCCCGGAAATCGGGCAACATTCGATCGCATCTACGTCGTTCCTGAGCACACGAGTAGAGCACGAATCGTGGGCCGGCTAAGGCGTCCTCCTCCCGAGTCCAACGTAACCCTCCCCTTTCGTCCCGCCGTCCGCGATCGTCTGTCATGCCGAATTTCGCAGTTGTTTATCCCGCGCCATAAACCAAGTCAAACAGTTCATGATAATCCCCGATTCGGAGGGATTATACTCCTGCAGAGAACGAGAAGGCGTTGCCGCTGCGTCTTTCTCGCTCCCGATGAACTTTCCCGTCGTCCCGCTCGCGTCCTCAGGGCTCGCTTTTACAGTTGTCAAATTGTGCTGAAAAATTAGTATATTTCACGTGGAACCTATGCTAAGATTCAGCAAAATCCGGCAGCCATGCCGCGTTTTCTTGGTCTTGGAGATACACTGCGAAAATAAAATATGGTAGATTTTGCCTTACTCTGACACAGTGATTCAAGTATAGTCAGTATAGTTTTAGGCGCCATTGAAGATTTTTAGGAGCCAAATTGAATTTTTACCTTTATATTTATTTACCAAAGAATTTCGTCGTAAGTGGGTGAATTTTTTGGAAAATTCTAATTCGATCATTTTTTATTAAATGTCCTAAGATCCAAAATTTATCAACTGATCGATCAACTATCGGATATAGTTCTCCAAATGAGCCTCTAGACAGGGTAAGAACTGGAGGCTCTAAGCACATGAATCTGCATCAGAATTTCGCGTAGAATTCAATGGTACAAACGGGAATTCATGAAACCAACTATTAAGCGAGATATTTGCGTAAATAGACTGCGCATTTTTGTAAATCCCGCTCGCCTAATATACGAATGACGTCACATTTGTAGCCAATAGGATTGTCGCAGCGCTGCGCAGCGCCGACTGAGCATCGGCCATCGAAAACGTCCAACGCTCCCAACGCCGGGACCGTAAACAAACGAAAATTGATAACAGGAAGGACCCAGGACCCAATCACCCAAGCAACTCGAAATCTTTTAATTTTCATTAATCACAGTCCATGTTCGACTCCAAGAAAGCATTTGACAACCATTTTCCTCGTATTTTATAACCTGGAGCCACAGCTTATCGGCTCATTGTAATGTGCACTCTGAGAATCAGTTCCACAAGTCCAAACCTTGACATCCTTTTCTTTGACCATTCTCTTTTCATTCTCGCCACAATTTAAGTGTTATGCAGTTTCTTTATCTAAAATATGTGGTCTTGAATTCATTCAGGAGTCAGAAGTTTACCTTTCTTTTAGTATTACAGCCCTTTGACCCCTCAAACTTCACCGATATGACCTCATGTAGTTCAAGGTTTCTCTGGCCCGAACCGAGTGATTACACATCTGAGGTGTGTCTCATGGTTCTTCAAATTAGCAGTTTAGAACTAAATTAGGGACTACAGTGACTCAATCCAGTTCTGCTTTCTTGTTCAATGTTTGTTATCAGTGTCTGTTCTTTTACGTGACCAATCTAGTGCATGCACTGTTACGCCATAAGTACAGGTATTATTGCTTTTTTCCTGCTGTCAGACCTTTTTCTTAAGCCTGCTGATTCACCACAGAATCTGCCCTAGTTGTGTAAATAATTTGGTGTGTAGTTATTGAGTTAATACCTCCTTGCGGTGATGCAAACTTTCTCAGATCCGTCATAAGTGGGTATTGCATTTAGACGATCACTCGGACCAGATGAAATCACTGCTCTAGCAGCTCCAAATTTATACTTTGATCTCTGATTCACTAATAAATAACACTTTATGGTGTCATTTATATTTAATCAGTTCAAAGCTAATTCGACAATGAATCATCAATGGTCCGATCGAAAAAGGAATTTTCTGGTGCGTGCTATGGCTGAATCGACATTACCTACAACTCAACTTTCGAAAGCATGAACCTTAAAAAAATTCATCAGGAAATGGTACTTGGTAAGTAATAATTATGTTAGCACTCTCCTATTTCTGAAGAGACGTGTGTCCTGTAAATTTCAGAATATACTCTCCTGCCATATATCTAAAGAGGAATACAACATCTCAAGTGGATGAAGTTATAAAATTGTGGAAATTGGTCATTTAAAGGGCTTTTCTGCTCGAAGACATGACTGAACCAATCTGAAAGCTGTGAGTTACGAATGATGGAGGGTCCAAGGTGTCTTCCCTGCTTTAAAAGATAAGGAATTGTGCCTTAGGCCTTAAATGCTATTGGAAATTCCAAACATTGTGAATTCAAATGCACGCAACACTTCATCAATGAATATGGAAATTTGTCTCAGAGAAAATCTGATAAGACCATTCTGGTAGTTATTTATTCCTGGTTTCTTAATTTCAGAATTTTTGTATTCTAGTTATCATCAAATGCTAATCAACAGATATTGCACAAAACAGTTGCTAATTATTTGAGGATTCATTTCTTAATTAGTATGTTTTATGTGTTTCATGCAGCGACGAGCCTTACTGAATTTCATGAAATTAAGTGATCACACCTACTTACCTGCAACTTAGTTAGATCATCCTCCAAGCGTTAAGAAAATATTTTTCCTCTCTTTTAAGAATTCAGGGCGAGTAAAACCTGCTCAACAAAAGTTTGTGTAAGATTGTTCCATTCAAAATCACCTGAGAATCATTTCAATGGTAAAGTTGCCAACGATTCCTATTGAAAGTCGTTTGGTTCACTGAATTTTTCAGGTACCGAAAGATGAAAGGATCTTGAAAAGTCATAGAATTACATCCCACCATGAAAACAAGTTGGGAAAAACAGTTCAGATTGACCAGGGATGACATTTGTAACATTTACTTCTCAAACCAATCTAATGGCCAAACATAGGTATCATTTGCAAAACGTGTAAATTACATATCCTGAATACGTTGCTCAAACTTTCTACATCCAGCTCAGATTTTCAAAGGGAAGCAAGTCAGCATATTGTTTGAATTAATTACTGAATTTTCTGCCCATGTAGAGGAAAAATATCACATTTCAGAGATTTTGTTGAATGATTTTTTAATTGAGAAATTAAGAAGAACAGGAAGTCTGAAACTTTGTGAATTTAGGTAAGTGGTTTCCCAGTTTAGCCTTGTCATTAACGTCCTCTTTTTGCCATGAATGATTATCCACAAACGTAAGCATACTCACACTAACTGTCCAACAACAGATCCGTATGTACCCTGGTGATACCTTAGTAACTTCAGATATCTTACCTTTTGAACTACTTGAATGGTTGAAAAATATTTTCACTTCAAGACGGATGGTCATGTCCTGATTGAAGCTTTCGAAAATTGAATGTAGTGTCGATTCAGCCATAGCACGCACCAGAAAATTCCTTTTTCGATCGGACCATTGATGATTCATTGTCGAATTAGCTTTGAACTGATTAAATATAAATGACACCATAAAGTGTTATTTATTAGTGAATCAGAGATCAAAGTATAAATTTGGAGCTGCTAGAGCAGTGATTTCATCTGGTCCGAGTGATCGTCTAAATGCAATACCCACTTATGACGGATCTGAGAAAGTTTGCATCACCGCAAGGAGGTATTAACTCAATAACTACACACCAAATTATTTACACAACTAGGGCAGATTCTGTGGTGAATCAGCAGGCTTAAGAAAAAGGTCTGACAGCAGGAAAAAAGCAATAATACCTGTACTTATGGCGTAACAGTGCATGCACTAGATTGGTCACGTAAAAGAACAGACACTGATAACAAACATTGAACAAGAAAGCAGAACTGGATTGAGTCACTGTAGTCCCTAATTTAGTTCTAAACTGCTAATTTGAAGAACCATGAGACACACCTCAGATGTGTAATCACTCGGTTCGGGCCAGAGAAACCTTGAACTACATGAGGTCATATCGGTGAAGTTTGAGGGGTCAAAGGGCTGTAATACTAAAAGAAAGGTAAACTTCTGACTCCTGAATGAATTCAAGACCACATATTTTAGATAAAGAAACTGCATAACACTTAAATTGTGGCGAGAATGAAAAGAGAATGGTCAAAGAAAAGGATGTCAGGGTTTGGACTTGTGGAACTGATTCTCAGAGTGCACATTACAATGAGCCGATAAGCTGTGGCTCCAGGTTATAAAATACGAGGAAAATGGTTGTCAAATGCTTTCTTGAAGTCGAACATGGACTGTGATTAATGAAAATTAAAAGATTTCGAGTTGCTTGGGTGATTGGGTCCTGGGTCCTTCCTGTTATCAATTTTCGTTTGTTTACGGTCCCGGCGTTGGGAGCGTTGGACGTTTTCGATGGCCAATGCTCAGTCGGCGCTGCGCAGCGCTGCGACAATCCTATTGGCTACAAATGTGACGTCATTCGTATATTAGGCGAGCGGGATTTACAAAAATGCGCAGTCTATTTACGCAAATATCTCGCTTAATAGTTGGTTTCATGAATTCCCGTTTGTACCATTGAATTCTACGCGAAATTCTGATGCAGATTCATGTGCTTAGAGCCTCCAGTTCTTACCCTGTCTAGAGGCTCATTGCCATAGATTCACGATCAGAGACAAATTCACGATAAAGGGTCCACACCAAATCAGAAATTACCATTAAAAGGGGTCTATTTTTCCGGGAACACCCATGGCATCGTTGTCAAATCGACCTCATCAAATCAATACCCAAGAGAAAATTCAAGAAACGCTTTGATAAAATATTCATTTTGGCAATGCTCGTACCCCCTTTCGTTTTGATTAAAGGAATCCAGATTATAGTTGGTGGTAAATGATGCTCGCATGTACTCACATTTTAATCTCTCTGTCTCCTTCTAAACCCCCTCCCCTTCGCTCCCGTTTCCCCACCTCCTCCGTCTTGTCTCGTTCCCCGTTTTTGTTTGCAATCCTTCGTAAATGCATCGGTTTCTATCTTCCCCACACAGTGGGTTTATCACCGTATCAGAGGTCCCCCCCCCGCCCCCGCGCCAGCCCGCGAGCGCCTTTGTGTCACACTCCCGGGGTGTCGACGAAACTTGCCGAAAGATATTAATTTCAACTTTTTGTTCCATTGTGATTCCCGCTGAAATCTGTCTCGCATCTCCAACTTTCCCGTGAAAACGGAGGAAAGTTTCGGGAGGCGCCGCAGCGTTCCCGTTCGGATGCGGGTCGGGCCGCAGGCCGCCGCACAGTGGTCGGAGTCAATTAGAGAGGTCGGACATTAATTTTTTTACCAGAACTACCGAGTCAAATGTTTATTCCGTGAGATTTTAAAGTTTAATGGGTGGCGCTGGAAGAAAATGGAGATGTTGCATGTGTGAAGAATCTGCGATTTGACTGTTGACTAATAGGTAAAAGTTCGCGAGAAACACGATGGTGCCACTGGTTTTCTCTGAAGTCAACTCCCAAGCTCAAAAAAAGCTCTCAAGTGGAGGCCAAAATGGAGGGGATATCCCACGCTATCCTGAGAGTCCACCTCTACATCAATACAAACTCTCTATGCAAAGATAGGGAGCAAATACATTGACAGGGTTGCCGTGATTTCAGTTTTGGAGTCCCCAAATAAAGTGGCAGTCCTGCAAATGTATTTACTCCCTATCTTTGCATGGAGAGTTCATCTTGATGTAGAGGTGGACTCTCAGGGTAGGGTGGGATGTCCCCTCCATTTTGGCCTCACTTTGAGAGCTTTTTTGAGCTTTGGAGACGATTTCAGAGAAAACCAGTGGCACCATTGTGTTTCTCGCGAACTTTTACATAAGAATTAACAGTCAAATTGCAAATTCCTCACACATGCAACATCTCCATTTTCTGAGAGTATAGTAATTTCTACTTTTGTCGTCTTTCAGTGATACAAAAGACAACACCTTTAATTAGTCGAGTTAAGAGAGAAACCAAACACGCAATTTGGCCTGGAACGGCGCGACTTAGAGAGAAACGATGACGAGGACTTGAGATGGAAAGGAGAAGCCCTCGACGTGGGGATCGGCATGTAACACATATTAGCCCCCACATGACTGCACAAATACTTCACGCATTGCGGCAAACACAATGCGATCAGCGTGAAACGCATAGCGTCTACAACACTGCGAGAATACTTCACGCATTGTGTCAAACTCAGTGCGTTTAGCAGCGGTCGGCGTGAAACTCATAGCGCCTACAAGACTGTCGGAATACTTCACGCATTGCGCAAACACGGTGCGGTCTGCGCGGCGCGGCCGCGGCGGCGGAAGTTAAAATCAGTAATCCACATTTATGTTTATTCTTTCATTTCTTATGAATAGAAGGCCTTGTCCACACAGAGATAGGTTTACGAGACTTAACTTTCGCGCAAAGTTCCGGGAACTTTTGCTAGTAGTGTTGACAGGGCTTTCCTAAAAAATGTGTTCAACACAAGTAAACGCGTCCTATGCACCTTTCCCCCGTTAGCACGTTCATTTACTGGTTTTTATTGATGTTTCAAAACGAATGAGAAGGGGGCGGCAAAATACAGGCGGCCCAAGGGCGGCAAGTAGGTAAATCCGGCCCTGCAGAGTCATTTGTTTATTCCGTGAGATTTTAAAGTTTAAGGGGTGGCTCTAGAAGAAAATTTCACGAAGAAACCAATGGACCCTCTCTTAGAACCTCAAAGTTTTCTATAAACGAAGTTATGAGGGTTTAAAGTTTCCAAATTTTGTTCGACCTCTCATATTGATTCGATTCAGTTTGCGCCAATCACGACAACGCCGCGTCGCATAGTGGATCGAGTCAACGGGAGTGTTCGGACAAAATTTGGAAATTTTAAAATCTTTTAACTCCGTTTATACAAAACTTTTGAGATCCTAAAAGTGGTTTCATTTGTTTCCTCGTAAAATTTTCCTCTCGAAATTCAAAATGTAACGAATTAAATATTAAAACTTGCAGTTTTAGTTAAAAAGCACATGTCCGACCTCTCTGATTGACTCGATCCACTGTGCGACGTCGCGTCGCGGAGAAACAAAACGCGGGAAGAAAATGAAGAGGAGATAGCTATTAAATTCGTGTTAGGAAGGAGTCGTGATCTTTCTGTGTCGCAGTCGAGATACCTCGCTTTGAAACAGTAGTCGGAAGTGACTGGGAGACAGTAGCATGGATTTTTTTTTTGCAAGAGAGTACTAGGTTATTGCAACATCTCTAATGGGCCTGTTGCATGCAAGAGATACAGCCGCGCGAATAGACTTTAAAAAGGTTAAATGACACGAAAATTACGATGGTCACATTAAAAAAGTCTGAAATACACTCCTTACTGCGCAATTTGCGTTGTTAGGAACGCGCTTTTTCAAATTTCCCGCGTCTGGGGGCAGTTTTCTAATCACCGGAAACGAGCAAACGGCGGGCTCGGTGATTTCCGGAAGATGCCGAGTCGTTGTTGTTGTTGTTATTTTTTCCTGCACTTTGTTTACAAACCCAACGTGATCTTTTATAGTGGTCCATCTACGCTTTATGCGCTAACCAAATCGATCAACTTTTAAAAATCCAACGCAATCCTCCTACATTTCATTTCACGATATTACGAGCTCCGATTTTTAGGTTATGTTGTCAGTTTTAGTTGACCGGAAATAGCCGCGAGTTGCCGTTAATTGTTTCCGTTAGAAAAGTGCCCCCAGACGCGGGAAATTTGAAAAAGCGCGCTCCTAACAACGCAAATTGCGCAGTAAGGAGTGTATTTCAGACTTTTTTAATGTAGCCATCGTAATTTTCGTGTCATTTAACCTCTGAAAAGTCTATTCGCACGGCTGTATCTCTTGCATGCAACAGGCCCATTGTCGAATAACTTTTTCTTTTTGCATGTATAGCAGGTTGATAGACAAATCAGCAGGCTCATTATTGAAATTGAAAGGCACCGCGACGGACAATGAGAATGAAGGAATCATGGGACGATCCCATGTTGAAACAGGCGCCTGTTGTAGAATGAGGAGGGGGGATGGTGGACTAAATACGTGTATACACAGTATAAAATAAGTTTATTGAAATTCTGTGTTAATATTAGAAGTAGAACACGTACTACATCACGTACTCATCAGTATACTTCATTAGATAAGAGACTTGGATGGTCTATAATTGGAATATGAATCCAACAGCTTAGATTAGCTTATACTTATGGACTGCTCTGCTCTCCGATATCTCCAATCACACACGGAGAAAAGAACTTTGTGCGTGGGACCCAAAGTTTAGGTCATATGGATCTCTGAAGTTCTCGGATTGAGCATCTGAACGCTTTAGGTCTAGCTGCTGAGGTTTGGATCACACATCTGAAACTTCAGTTCTTACATCAGAAGTACTTCGGTTTTCACATCCGAAAAACTTCGGTTCTCACATCCGAAAAACTTCGGTTCTCACAACCGAAAAACTTCGGTTCTCACATCTGAAGTACTTCAGATGTAAGAACTGAAGTTTCAGAAGTGCGATCCGAACCTCGACAGCTAGACCTAAAGTGTTCAGATGCTCAATCCGTAAACTTCAGAGATCCATATGACCTAAACTTCGGGTCCCACGCACGAGGATTTTTTCTCCGTGCAGATCTACTCCCCTACAATCAACAGAAATACAAACCCACTTACTTGCTATGAACCCAACATCACTACCAAAATTCTAAAACTCTTCACCTCTCTTAATTTAAAAATCTAAATTTTCGTATATACTCCCGTTTTCAAAATTATCTGTAAAGCCGTTAATAGCCTGAGACGATGAATGTCTTAAAATCATACTAACTAACTAACTATCTTTAGAAATAATCTTCAAATTACACGAATTATTAAATCATAATAACCCTCTTATCAGGCATTCTAAAACCAGGTTCCCAATTTAATTTACACATGTTTACGCGGGAAACATCTTTCGCATCCGTTTATGTAAACGGAGTCATAAGCTTTTAAAGTTTTAAAATTTTTTCCGTCCTCTCCTGTTGACTCGATCCACCGTGTGCCGTCACATTCAAGTTTCCGACCAATCTTTCATCGAATCTCTCGTCAATGTTACACGATTAAACTCCTCATTCGACAAAAGCTGAAGGAGAGTCGTATGGAAAGTTGAATCGTGTGAATTGGGTTTAATTGCTCATTCCACCGAACGCCCGCGCCGCTGACCGAACCGCATAGACTCATTAAACCGTGTTTTTTTATCGCACAGGTTAAAAACCAAAAAAACGTACGAATCGAAATCGTAGCACGCTGTATCATTTGTAAAAAAAATCCCATTAAACTCGCTGGAGAATCACGCGATCACGTTTGAAATACGTCGGCACGTCCGATTCGTCGCGTTGGGAGACGGGCCGCTACGCTGCCGTTGCGAGGAAAACACCGTACGCACCCCGTGGCATTGCCAAATGTCCTCTAATAATCAATATTCACTCTAATTTTTTCCTCATTTATTTAATTTCTCGGACACTGTTTCCCCTGGAATTTTCCATAGGATAATCGCTGCAATTTCTTTAAACTTGAAAATTTCAAAAAAAAAAATCTTGACCGTTTTCTTCACAGGCCCATCGCTAGGGGTACATAAAGTGCGCTTTTTCGTGGAGCGTTAACCGTGGGGGTGCCAACATTTCTCACATTTCTTTTGTCATGGGAACGGAGTTCCCCATGATATTACAATCGTTCCGTTGCTATCGCTATTGGATTCCCTATGCCTCTGCGACCTTGAGCGTTTCGCCCAGTCTTCGATTTTTTGTTGATTTTCCGATGTATCAAAAACCGTTGTATTTTTTAGCCAATCATGTCTCTACGTCAAGTTGTGTTGATTTCTAAAATTCGCTTTCAGCGAGTTTTTTTCCACCTTGAGATGTCGTGTCTGACTGGTAAATTTGCGCAGAACCACGAAGTTCCGATTTTGGGCAAATTCTTTTTTTTTGGGAGGTTCCGATTGGTTATTTTTCGCCATCAGTTTTCTGTTCGTTGGTGCAAAAGATCGCTTACCTCGTTGCTCTTGAGAAGCCGCCATTATCCCACCTCAAATTTTACAAATAGAAATAAAGAAATTATAGCTATTGTGCAAGGTGGAAAACTGCTCTGGAGGACCCGTTACGGATATATGAGCCAAAATCGGAACTCGATTGATTGATTTATTCCATGAATACAGAAATATTGCCTCAGCTTACTGCCGCGATCGCAAATGCATGCTGGGATGAACCTTGAGACACATGATAGCATAGGCAAACAATGTCTCACAGAGAAAGGCGCTTAGCTCATTTCTCCAGAAGCTACGAAGACGCGAATTGCTCAAGGACAACGCTTGTGATAAGTCCCGCCCATCGTCCGAGTCTTTTAAATGCTATATTTTCTCATGTTGTCGCTGATCCGTGATAGCCTAGTCGACTGAGGCGCCCCATTTTTTTGATAAGGTGCGGGCAATAGGTGATCGGGTGTTCGATACCCGGCGATGGGAGTTAATTTTTAAGGGTTGTATTGAATGTTTTAGACCAATCATCAAAAAATAATTAATACTAGATGATAAATGTACGAACATTTTCTCGTGAGTTACTATGTTAAACAAAAATACTGGAATATACCTCCTTCATATAATCAGCCACATGTTCCCCCAAATTAATGACGTTATTTTCTTTTTTCAATAAAGTTAATTTGCATTCAACGTTCGTAAGTTAAGCAAAAAGTACCTATTGATACAAATAGAAAGACATGAAAATAGTATGTCTAACATTTCAGTTGTTTTTTTTTTTTTTTTTTTTTATTTTTTTGTTTTTTCAATAAAACAAATGGACTGGGACTAGAATCATTGTATCTCTGAAGACAAAAGCTAAGTTTTTTGATACAGAAATACTAATATATTCATCCTTTATATAATCAGGGAGATGTTGACCCAAATATTGATGTATATTTTCTCTGTTCGCCCAAATTAATGATGGTATTTTCTTTTTTCAATAAAATTAATTTACATTCCACGTTCTTAAAGCAATATTTTCTCCAAAATTCAGCAAAAAATAACAATTTATACCTACGCAAAAAGTAAATAAATAAATAAATAAATAAATAAATAAATAAATAAAGCAATGACATGAAAGTAGTATAGGTAGTACACATCTAACATTTCAGTTACATCTATTTGCATGAAAAAAATGGCAACTTAGGAAGCACATAGGTCACTTATGATGCGTATTCGGGCATATGCGTAGAGTAAAAATATCATACTATACGCCGAAAAAACGAAACTGAAAGTTAAATGCGTTAACTTCCGAAAACCATACATAATCCAACGAAAACAAATAATTGGTAAATATAACAGCTTTCTTGTATGCAAAGAAAAAAAATTAAAAATGTTAAAAAAGAGATGTCGACACAAAATTACATAGCCCCTTCAATCCTGAAGATACTACAAACGAACTGTACCTTAACATTTTCATATCCCAGAAGCAAAAGTTCCCATGACGAATATTGCTATCGCTAGCGATTGCAAAAACCAACTTGTTATGTCTTAAAGCCGTTCGAGATAACCATGTATCGCCGACTCCAGGTCGCTTCAAAATGGACATGTGCTATATATGGAGAAGCCCGCGAGAAAGATTTATTATTTCTCTCAAAAATTTATATTTTCGGAGAGGAAATTTGGTAACTCTCGGATGATCATAAGGCGTTTTTCCTTAGCAGAGCAGTATAGTCACTAAATTGGTCTACTTGATATAAAAATTCTGGAAAGTTCAAGGGAAAAATGTATACCTTCCTTCAAAGATAACACTGGAAAATAACCGCTTGGATATAGAGTCCAGACTCTTAAAAACATCGACAAGAAAAAATACTCTTGATTCAATCAGATTTAAGCTTCAATCAAGAACCAAGCTAATTGATTTAAGCGGATTTCGTTTTGATTCAAGCAAAAATCCGATTGAATCAAGAGTATTTTTTCTTGTCAATGTTTTCAAGAGTCTGAATTCTAGATCCAAGCGACTTTTTTTTCCAGTGAAATGTTTTCAAAGAAGAAATTTGGCAACATTGGAATGCTTATACGGCGTTTTTACCGAGGACGGCAGCGCCGAGCGCTCGCAGATTGAGTTCATCAAAGATGAATAAGGGCGCGCTGCTTCTCGGGCGGCAATAAGATTAACACTTGCCCTCGCGAGCAGTTTACACGTTGGGGCGTGTCGGCAGTTGTAATTCACCGGTGAATTAGCCCGCGACTCCGACTTTGCACCGGACTTAATCAAAATTAACGAGGAGCCCAACGCCGCGGGGCAGGGGGCAGCCGCTCCCCGGCGTGAATACCCGAGCCTCCCACGGGCCCCGTGCCCGGATAATGCCGGTCCCTCGTCCGCCCGGTGTGGCCCTTAAATTTTCATTCACCCGCCGCGAACGCCATCTAGCGGGCATCGACGGAACGTCATCGATGAGCCTCGTTCGCGACAACGGGTCTTGTACGTCACACGATTAAAGGCACCGCAGTGGGATGATTGTTGAAATTGATAGACAAAAGAAGACGTAGGGAGTCCCAAGTAGCATTTTGCAACGAAAAAATTGCAATTTAAATGAAATAAAATTTCCAGATGATTTCAACTTTCTTGCAAGAAAATTGCAATTATTTTACAACATCTGACCGCCTCATTGTAAAAAAGTTGCAATTTTTTTTTTTGCAAAGAAATTTCAATATTGACGACCATTAAATTTCAACCCCTAAATTTTCCGGGGAAATTATAATAATTCGAACCCATGCTTACCTAATGTCCTACGACGTTTAGCAGCATAAAATACCGGACGCCCTTGAGTGGGCTTGAACCCGACCCGCGAATGTCATAGCGGAGCACTCTTCCACTGAGCTACAGGGAGCTGATGATGACCTTGGTTGAAATCACGCCTGTTAAGGCTGTTATCGCATGCATTGCGTCAGTGCGTGGCTCAACATTCATCATAGATTTGATTAACGCCGTTTTTCTCAGGCTTCTTTCTTTAGCCTATTATTTATTCTTTTTCGTGTTATTTATTTTTTTCATATTTTTTTTTGTCTGATTTTTTTTTTCGATATCACGTAATAGGTACTCACACTAAATTAACACCGGTGTAAATTACACCACATACTAACTTGAGAACTTAAAAATATTTTCAAAAAATATTTTTAAAATATTTTCAAAACTTTCTTAAGGAATATTTTTAACATGCATGTTTACAGGCAATATTTTTGAATTATTTTAAAAATATTTTTTGTAAACATTTTCAAAATATTCCTTTAAAATGTTTTAAAAATATTTTGAAAATATTTTACTTACAATATTGCCATGAAAATATTTTGATAAAGGTGACAATATTTTCAAAATATGTTGGGCTATATAGGTTAGGTAGGTGAGACATTTAAGTCGAAAAAACTTTAGAACAACTAGAGAATTGGATGCCAGGCACATGGCGTGAATTTGTTACAACATGATTGCACCGAAATTGCAGTCTTTATAGTGCCTTGAAAAACAAGCATAATCTACATTTCTTGCAAACTTATTGCAATAAAATTGCAACTTTTTAAGCGCCTTCAAATGAACGTATAGGCAACAAGCAAAAATTGCAATCAACTCACAATCCATTGCAATGAAATTGCAATCCATGCTACTTGGGGTATAGTGCGATCCTATTGGTTGAAACGGTCGGTTCCCGTAGACTAAGGGAGAAAATTATGGACAACCCATACACTGGAAAAAAAACAAGCGGGAAAATTCTAATACTGTCGTATGAGAAAAGCGCTCAGGTGTTAGTAAATGTATTTAGTGAAGAAAGGAAGTATAAACTCCGTCGACTTGGCTGGGAAATGGAAATAAAACATCAGCTGATAGCAAACAAGGTTACCAAGGAAACCGTAAACGCGTATTTTTGTTTCCCGAAAATGTGCTCACCGTTGAGCTCATCAGGCGCGTTTTTTTTAGGCTTCATTTGAGTTCAACGATCAATTTCGATAAAAATTACTCACCCGCTAAGAAATTTTCTTATAGACAAACGATCGAAACTACCTGCGCATTACGTTAAAAGCATAAAATACAGTTTTCACAGCTTTATTTATTTTAAAAATGGACCCCTCCCCCCCCCAAAAAAAAAGCCTACACATCGATGAGCTGGTGCGCCATTTAAACGCATTAGCACTAGTATACTAGTACTCAGAGGCAAGTCGAAATCAAAAAGCGCTGCGTATCCGCTGAGCGCTTAAAACACATTGGATCTAGAGTCCGGACTCTTGATAACATTGACAAGAAAAAATCCTCTTGATTCAATCGAATTTTTGCTTGAGTCAAAACGAAATCCGCTTAAATTAAGAGGCTTGGTTCTTGATTTAAGCTACATTCTGATTGAATTAAGAGTACTTTTTCTTGTCGATGTTTTCAAGAGTCTGGACTCTAGATCCAATGTGTTTTTTTCCAGTGTAGGGTCTTTCGTGGTGTACCGTTAGTTATAGTCTTTTATCTACCTTTTTATCTATATCAACCACTCGCCTCCACCAATAGGATCCCTCCCTATCTCTTTTGTATTCTTTCTCTATAAATTTCAACAATCGCTCCGCAGGTGCGCTGGTCGCAGAATCGAATTTTGATGTTTTAAGCTTATAAATTAGCGAAAAATAATGAGATTCATTCAAACGCTTAATTCCGGAAGAAAATTCACTGAAAAATGCACAAAAATCCGCATAACCGTTTTCCTATAAAAAACCGAATTTCCCCATTGAATCTGGCAATAGCGACTTGGTTCCTCGCTGCTTAACGCAGTCCGAGTCTGGGTGTCGAACTTGGCCCCTGGGTTTCTTCGAACGCGAACTTTTATTCTTTCTGTGCAACCTCCGCCAACGGAGCTTCGGGCCGCGAGTGAAAGAAGCAAGACAATAAAAGCGAATGCGAATGGGAAAATGGAATAACCGACTCGCACACTGTAACCAGGAACCCTCTAATACCACGGCTAATTGCCGCTCTTGTGCGTTGCTTTATCTTCGCAGTCCCCTGGATGGCAGCTCGGTAAATGATGAAGTTTAAGTGGCCTTTGGCTCCGTTTAAGCCTGTCGTACTCAGCAAGAACGCCGTATGAACATCCTGGCAGCGCCAAATTTCCTCGTTAAAAATAGGATACCGCAGGGAGGAAAAAACTTCGCTCGAGGGACCCGAAGTTGAGGTCATATGGATCTGTGAAGTTTTCGGATCACGTATCTAAAAACTTGAGGTCCAGCTGCCGAAGTTAGGGTCAGACGTCAGACATGTGAAGTACTTCAATGTATACCGAAGGGTTTGGGTCACACATCTGAAGTACTTCGGTGCATACCGAAGTGCCTCGATGTCTGACCCAAACTTCGGCAGCTCGACCTCTAGTTTTCGGATGCTTGATCAGAAAACTTCAGAGATCCGTATGACCTCAACTTCGTGTCCCATGCGCGAAGTTTTTTTCTCCGTGCGTCACCTTCCGGCCAAAGTATCACAAGTGCCATACGATGTTTAAAAATTTCCGCCGCTATTTTATTTTTTTACAGAGCATTTGTTGGTTGAATCTGTTTGAAAATTTCACTGAATTTTATCGGCAGTACGAAGAAAATACTATGAAATTTTCAAACAGATTCAACCAACTAATGCTCTGTAAACAAATAAAATGGCGGCGGAAATTTTTAAACGTCGCATGTCGCTTGTGATATTTTGGCCGGAAGGTGACGATTTGGATAAAGTTTTGCAACAAGGAATCAAGAGCATTCCAATGTTGCTCGGATTGTGCAACTTACATTCTCCACAATAAAATTACTAAACTCACGCAAAAAATTAAATTTGCAAAGTTAATTTTCGTCTTGAATTATAGTTCATCGGGAACGAAGAGAAAACTTGTTTAGATGATCAATGTGTATTTGCAAGGTAAAAAATTTTGCAGAATCTTTGCGACATCGGTATGTTATTGGTTTCTTCTTGCAAAATGCAATCCTTCTCCGGAAATGCAATGGAAATGAAAATTGTTGAAAATACTAACTGAGTGAACACGGTGCTTTCATTTCAGACTCTACATTAAGAGAGATAAAAGTCGTCCTCGACGAAGGTTTTTTCTCATCATCCAGAATTTCTGCGGGGGGGGGAGGGGGGGGCAGATGATACTATTCCTTTCGATTCTAGGAGAGCCAGGCCTTTCCGGACCTTCCTTTGAACACCCGTACATTAATTGAGATTCGCAGTATGTTCCATGGAAAAAATTTATTAAAATTTTATTGAATTAAATAATCAAATTAATTATATTATTATAATTAAATAGTAAGTAGTAAGTGGTAAGTTTTTCTCTAGTTATACTCGTTTTTTTAATTTATATATTTGATGTAGGTTATTTATATAGGTTTATTCTAATCTAAGGATTATCAGTTAAGATAGGTATATATCCATTTTATTTTTGGTTTATTTTAATTTGTGGAAAACTTGAATGAGTGAGATTGTTTTTCTTATCTACTTTTAAAAAAGTTTTAATAAAAAAAATAAAATTAATTAATAATAAAATTTAATTTTTCATTTTTATTATTATTTAATTAATTTTTTTATTATTTTTTTTATTGGCCTTGAACTTCTCAAGGGAAAATACCTACATCCTTCTCTAAAATAAATGTCATATTCGAGGAAATGCGGCAAAATTCAGATGTTCATACGATTTTTTTTTCCCTCATACGGCAGCTGCACTGAGCTGTTAGGTTAAAGCCCCCGTCTGGAGTGCCGCCGTTTAGCCCGTCGGGAAAGAATCCAGAGCCCTTCGTCATATTTATTCGCGATCCCGGTTATACAGGGTCCTCCAACAGAGAGTATGCTTTGCCACGTTACCGAAAAGAGCAGACCAACTATGAAGTTTTGAGAACATTGACCCGGTATTGTTAGTGCGGAAAATTATACCGAAGATGGACCGAAATCCTAAAGTCGTTCTTTAAACGGCTCCACTCCGCAAGAGAGCCCTCGTGGTCTACATTGTGATTATAAGAGGCTCAAGGAAGCCTTTAATAAAAGGTCGATCCTGAAAAGGGTGGTATTAGAGCACATCGACGGCGTAAGTCCGCAATCGCATATCTTGTTTGCGGTGCCTGAAAATATCCGCCTCAATGTTATTTTTTTTTTAGGAGAACAAATTGACAACATTCCTTGAAGTTTATGCAGAATTTTCTTCGCGCAGAGAAGAAAAATCACGGCAGTTTGAAAAAATTGCCGTTGAGTAGTTTTCCGTTTAAAAAGTAAAGTATGACAGGAGTATGATTAATTTTTATAGCGGTTAAGAATCCAGTTTTACCTTTACTTTTAAAAGACAAAAATTCACTCATATATTTCATGTGAGGCAAGAGAGCCAAATTACAGGGCTAATTTAATTTTGTCCTATAGTATTTGGTGCCTTCGATCAATTAATAGTCCGGATTGCTATTTTCAAGCATCCGGTTTTATGTATATTAGCCGGGAGCATCTGTCTTTTCGAAGACCCTGTACATCGTAACGCTGCAGTATTTTTTCGGACACGCGACTATGTAAAGTGTGTAGTGTAATACGGATGAAAAAGAACGAGTGAAAGAAAACTTGGCTTAACAAGCCACTCGGGGGAAGAAGATCGCGCAAGATTACTGAAATGTTTGTTTAGTGGGAAGTTTTATGGTGACTGGATATTTTCATTTTGTCTCTCGCTTCTGGATAGATTTACAATGACGATAAAAAAGGTTTTAGTAGGGTCGGACTATTAGTCCATATAGTCGTGCTAAGGAAAAACGTCGTATGAACATTCGAGAGTTTCTAAATTTACATGTATTTTTGAGGAAAGTTATGCATATTTTTCCTGGAAATTTTCAGATATTTTAGATTAAATCGTGAACAAAATTGACTGAAAAACTCGAGGAAAAATATTCACAATTTTCTCAGTAAATACGGTTTTTCTTGAAAGAAATATGGCAATGTCTGAAGGCTCATATGCCGTTCTTCCTTCGCACGGCAGTGCACCCCTTCTCTCACCAGTGCCTCGAAAGCAAGCAGACAGTCCTGGAAACTAGACCGTTCCTAAATCATGCACGTAACTTTCAACTTATTTTAATTCCTTTTATGGAAACTGTTTCTTTTAGTGTGAATAAATGAAACAACTTAAAATATTGCTCTAACGTCAAATTATTGGTTTGACAACCATTGAATCCACACTCAATTTTATTTTCTCCGCATAAAAATATGCGGGTACACTGGAAAAAAAAACACATTGGATCTAGAGTCCAGACTCTTGAAAACATTGACAAGAAAAAGGACTCTTGATTTAATCAGATTTAAGCTTGAATCAAAGGGAAATCCGCTCAACTTAAGAGGCTTGGTTCTTGATTTAAGCTTAAATCTGATTGAATCAAGAGTATTTTTTCTTGTCGATGTTTTTAAGAGTCTGGACTCTACATCCAATGTGTTTTTTTTCCCAGTGTAGAACAATGTGAAGTCTGGAGTCATCACGGAACTTATCATATCGGAGTCAGAAAGCTTACAACCTATTTTACTCGTGTAAGAGCGATGGAACTGCAAGCAGGTTGAGAGGCCAAGAAGAATGATTTAATGACAACATTATCATAAAGGCGGAAGCTGAATATATTCTGAGTTTCCACAGCAACGGGGTCGAACAGGGGGGCAGAGGATTCCAGGTAACAGATGCGTAGGGTGGAGGGGCTCGGGTTATCAGACACAGGACGTGTCCTCTCGATAAATTTAAATAATTAAAAATTATACTGTAAAATAGGGCCGGATCGTGTCTACCACGTCCCCTCCTCCCAGTCCCCCAGCCCTCCTCCGAGCCCCTCCCGGCCATATACCTCGGTCCTTCTTACGTACCCCTACCTCCGGTTTGATGATCTTTCAATGCTGAAGAAACTTTCAAATCGGTTCATGCACGGTACGGAGGGTGCAAATATTACACTGGCATACGTATAGTCCAGTATATCAGAAGATACTTGATTGGGTACCTCCTGGGAGGAGACGAAGGGGACGCCCGGTGAAAGGGTGGCGACAGGGGGTTTTAGGGGAAATGTGAGAGTACCAATTCCCTGAAGGGCTCTGGGCAAAGAGCGCTGGAAAAAAGGCTTCTATGCATGTATATAGTCCCACTAAACGTTTTACATCAAACCACAAAACAAGATCATATGAAGTTCAAGATGCGCGTCTCAGGATAGGTCACACTTTTTTCAGTCACAATCATATCATCTGCAAAGAAGATAAACCCATCTGTAACTTCTGCAATTCATCACCTCTAACCGTCAAACACGTGATTATGGACTGCTCTGCCCTCAGGGATCTCCAATTACAGATCTACTCACCTACAATCAACAGGAATACAAACCCACTAACATGCGATGAACCCAATGCCACAACCAAACTTCTGAAACTCTTTGCCTCTCTTAATTTAAAAATCTAAATGTTTATCGGTCTAGTAATAATAGTATATGCTCACCAAAAAATTCAGTAGCCAGCTTTCGCTTTGACGATATTATATTTGCGTTTAAGATTTTTATCGTATGAGGAACATATTTCTCAAGATTTCTGAAGTATAGAGTGCTGAAACTTATGATGAAAAAAAGTACCGCAGGCCATCTAGATTATTCGA
This sequence comes from Bemisia tabaci, assembly GCF_001854935.1. Taxonomy (NCBI): domain Eukaryota; kingdom Metazoa; phylum Arthropoda; class Insecta; order Hemiptera; family Aleyrodidae; genus Bemisia; species Bemisia tabaci. The sequence continues at coordinate 2,967,001 of NW_017564154.1, forward strand.
ATTGAAGAAGAAGTAGGCCGATCAATATTTTCTCTCCAATACTGGAAAACCAAGAACTCTACAGCGAAAACCTGTAGAACTTGGTAGTTCTTCTGACTCCTCCTCGAAATATTCGATAAATTAATGTTTTGACCACTAGATATTTATACATATTTATTGCGGGAGATCGGTTAAAACGAGGGAAAACATTTTGGCGAAGAATCTGAAGTGAGTTGGAATTGAGCCAATCTAATTTTAAGCGAGTTTCATTCCATCGTGGTTTTAGATAATTAATTTTGTTCCCTACTTTTTAACAAGTGTGGACGCGACAATGTTAAGAGTACCTAACTTTTGGCCCTAGTTGTCTCCAATACCAAATTATCCCTCAAATAGACAGGAAAAATAAGTAAGAAATTGCACGAGAATTTCCAGAAATATGTGAGCTTTTATTAATAGCTTTTTTTCTTTAAACCCCAGTCCTTTTTCTGTTTGTTTTTTATAATTACAAGTATGTGGTTTTCAACTATTACTTTTGCTCGTAAATTCAATTTCAATTCGTTTCAATTTCAGCTCGTCAATTTCAATGAATCACGTGTATCTAAGTATTTGATCAATTTTGGGATTTTTCATCTTCATTTTAAATGTATCGTTAGTTTCAATGGGCCTGTTGCAAACTTTTGCTAGAGCAAAACTAAGAGTTGTTTCCTACAGATAATGCCTCAAAAATCACGATGAGCGCATCGGCAAAGTCTGAAATGCACTCATAACTTCACAATCTGCGTAAGAAATTTGCG
>NW_017564154.1:2975654-2990140 GCF_001854935.1 Bemisia tabaci
CTTGAGGCAGATCAAAAAACTTAAATTCGATCGAATAGCTTTCTACATTCACAATACACGGTCTCGTCAAGGTGCGTCGTTGACCTCGCAGTGTTGGATCGTGAATTCTCTTGTTGTGCTGCTTGCCTATTTTGAAATCTCTGTAAATGAAAACTAAAGGGGTTGATATGTGCGAGTTAATGACGCGCCTTATCAACACATTGTGTTGGAGTTCACTGCTTGTTTTTTCCTTCAGTATACTATGGAAATGAAATCGCTTATCGTATTCCACGTCTCATTCCTGCGAACAAATAAGTTTCGTGAGTCTGAAGTTTTGATGGCTGTCAAGACATCCATTTCAGTCATCATCCAGACTCACCTTTTATTCCCAGGAATAAAAAAGAAGGTGGTGGTTGCTCAAGATCAAGATGACGCGGAACACATGATGCGCAAGTTAGTAGAAGAGTATCGGAAGTGGGGTCTGGAAGTCAGCATATCCAAATCTGAGAAGATGACTTTTGGAGGCGATCAGCTAAGCATTGAGTTGAAGGATGGGCAGCAGATCAAAGGCTGCGAGCACGGTATCTGTTCATTTAGCCACGGCTCGTGGCGCCACGCAACAAAAATTGTTGCGTTTAGCCACAAGTTATAGGTGCTGTGTGGCTAAATGAAACATTCAAAATTAGTGTGGCTAAATGCAACAAATTTTGTTGCGTGGCGCCANAACAAGAGGAGGATATACAACGCTGTAGTTAAAAGTATATTAACATATGGATGTGAAGTTTGGCAGCTGAAGAAACGGACACAGGACACAGGATATGCTAAGAGCAACGGATATGGATTTCTGGAGTAGGTCAGCAGGAATTTCTAGGAGAGATCGGGTCCGTAATGATAGAGTGCGTCAGATAATGGAAGTCGAAAATGGCATCGTGTTCGACGTCATGACCAAACAACTTGTCTGGTATGGTCATGTCAATAGAATGACGGAAGAGAGGCTGCCAAAAAAGATGCTTGATTGGGTTCCTCCTGGAAGGAGACGTAGGGGACGCCCAGTGAGAGGTTGGCGACAGGGGGTGTTAAATGAGATGAGAGATTGTCAACTCCCTGATGACCTGTGGGAAGACCGAGCTTTGTGGCGATTAGGCGTCGTAAAGCGCCAAAGAGCGCTGTAAAAGCGACTCATATATATATAAAAAAGAAACCCGAAGAGATGCTTGAAAATTAATGCGTTCACTCCCAAATTATAATGGTTGTTTTCAGCACTGGCTAAGGCTCGGGAAGAATTTAATAATGCAACTTCATTTGAGAGAAGACTTTCAAAGAGGATATAATTACTCGGGAGCGGACAAAAATCGTATCCTTTCCCGGCTTCAAGCAAAAGTTTTCTTAGAATTAGGGAAATGTAAACCGGAGAAGCTTTCATCAAACGAAGTTCATCAAGATTCTGATCTTCAAAGGCGCCGTGATGAAGGAACAATTTCAGTCGATCGACCTTACCTCCTCTTTTTTGCAATCAAACAGAGTATGTCTGAAAAGTGTTGGAAGTATTTACGACCAAATAAAATCAATTATATCACTAGAAGCTTTTCAATTTTTCCTATCTAAGTGTTTTTCGAATGAAAGGTGGCAATTTGACAAAGGACGAGGCTTCCTTCAATTAAAGTTTCCGCCTTGATGCTACTGAGCCCATTCCCTCCCAACTTCATTCTTGCGCCGACGGCTTTTTTCGCTATTAAGGTAGAAAATGTAGTCCGTACGAACATGGCTCTGTCTAGGATGAACACATCCATTTGTGCATGCGCCTCAAGTGGCACACAGGGAGAAACTTTAACACAAAAGTTTGATTAGTACGGGAAGCAAAACTTGAGATAACTCTAGCCTTCGGTTGACAATTTCAAGAGAAGCTTTCAAGAGCTAGTTTACCTGAAGAAATTTAATAAAAAACGAGTAATGAGCACCAAGGTCGCCAGGGCCGGATTTAGGGGGTGGCCACATGGGCCGCGGTCCATGGCGGAAAATTTAGGGAGCGACAAATTTTGCAATTTTTTTTAAATGTAGATGTAACAAAAGTCGGATTCAGAGAAAAATTACTAACAAGAAAAGGCGACCAAACCTCTCATTTCCGGAGAGTACAGTAATTTCTAATTTTGTCGTCTTTGGGCGAAACAAAAGACTGCGCACCTTTATTTAGTTGAGTTACGAGAGAAACCAAACACGTAATTTGGCCTAGAGAGGCGCGGCGCAGAGAGCAATGATGACGAGAACTTGAGATGAAAAGGAGCACCCCTCGGCGCGGCGGTCGGCATGTAACAGTGTAACACATATTAGCGCCTACAAGACTGCACGAATACTTCTCGCATTACGTCAAATACAGTGCGGTCAACAGCGGTCGGCGTGAAACGCATAGCGCCTACAAGCCAGCATGAATACTTCACGCATTGCGTCAAACACAGTGCGATCAGCGTGAAACGCGAGGCACCTACAAGACTGCATGAATATTGCACGCATTGCGTCAAACACAGTGCGGTCAATGCGGCGCGGCGGCGGAAGTTAAAATTATTAAACCACATTTATGTTTGTTCTTTCATAATTTTTTAGTTCATTTCTTACTAATGAAAGGCCTTGTCCATGCAGAAATAGGTTTACGGAACTGAACTTACGCTAGTAGTGTTGACAGGGCTTACGCAGAAAATGTGTCCAACACTAGTGAACGCGTCTTATGCACGCTTTCTCTTCCGGCACGTTCACTTGATGGTTTTTATTGATGTTTCAAAACGAATAAGAAGGGGGCGGCAAAATACAGTCGGCCCATGGGCGGCAAGTTGGTAAATCCGGCCCTGAAGGTTGCAATCTGAGGAATGCATTTGCCCAACTTCTCTATTGTTTCCTGCGCTAAATTCACCGCAAATTGTACCAAAATCAATACAAAAGTGTTGGTTTGTGTTTCACTTTTTATACTAACCTAAAATAACACAAGAACACGAATATTTTGATCAGTGTAACCCTCGGGGCTCTTCCCCGTGGGAAGAAACATTTTCCCCTCGAAAGAAGAATGTCGTAAGCAGACGTGGTCGTTAATTAGCCTTGTTTCCTTTCTGCTTTCAGGTGAGTGATTTTTGCTGAATTTTTCCAGCTCCCTCGACTCGTCACGTAAGTTTTAATTGCTTTCTCCTTCCCTTCGCCCTCCTCCACGTGTGTGAACCCTCACCCCGTTGCGTCGACGGAATTCGTTTTTTTCGCCGCCGAACTCCAACTCGTTAGGATGCTACAGTGGCGGAGCGCGAATGATCGTTTTCGACATTTCCCCATTTGAAGCTGTGGTAAAGAATCGATTATTAAGGTGCTCGTTACGAGCACACAGTTTATCGATGCTTTTCCATAGGTTGAAAGGCAGATCAATCGATTTATTGCAAAGCACGCCACGCCACCGTTCCGCGATTCTCCGAGAAACTTTTAAGGACTCAGTTTTGCGCTAAAAACAGAGGCGGATTTAGCAATTTGGCAACACCGGATTTCCTCAATTTAAAACTATGTTGAATAATCGATTCTTGTCGGAGCACCTGGCCCCTGCGGGAATCGATAAATTTTTGTAGGTTTAGATGGGAAAAAACAATGTTGCCAATTTTCAATTTCTCTGCAATTACTGCTATTTACTCGCAATCTCACCTAAAGTTCCTGAAAATTTCAAGGAAAAATAATCATACCCCTCCTCAAAACTGAAAATTTTATCGGATGAAATTTGGCAACTCTCGAATGTTTTTACGGCGTTCCTCCTTAGCACGGCAGCATGGGCATTTGGCAAGGGCGATAGGGAACGCAAACAAGGAAGCACATTGTGGAACATTTGTCAGGCGGGATGAAGCCGGACCCGAAATCCGAAATCGGGATCCGGTGTTGGGATCTTATCTCATAACAGTTAAAGCCGGCTGCGAACCCCGAATTCGGCCCTGGTCTCTGGCCGCTACCCTGGCCTCAACCGACACACGCGACCCGATCAATCCTGACTCTAACTCGCCGCACAGTGGATCGAGTCAATAGGAGAGGTCGGACAAAATTTTGAAACTTTTAACGCTTTTAACCCCGTTTATACAAAACTTTGAGGTTCTTAAGGTGAATCCATTGGTTTCAAACTGCATGCACCCCTTGAAATTCAAAATGTTACGAAATAAACATCAAAATTCGCAGTTTGAGTAAAACATTTCATATGCAACCTCTCTAATCGACTTGATCCGCCGTGCGCCGTTTCCGTAAACTCGCATAATTTTGCCTGCTCAGCACTGCCATTCCCCCGAATTGATTCAGAATTCCGGAACTTTTCCCGGAATTTTCGTGATTCCCGGAAATTTTAACAATTTTCAATAGTATTGGCATTTTCTCGGAACTTCGGGGTTTTTCGTCAGTTCGACCGATTATTTGATCAAAGGAGGGGTATCGCTTTTTTTGGCCCCCTCCTAGAATCTGGAAATTTATGCGGGTTTTCCAAGTTGACTCAATGTAGTTTACGGAAATAATCATGATTTAGCTCATAGGCCACAGGATACATGTTAAAAGGTTGCCTAAACATAGGTTTGCAGGCGTATTTTAGCAAAAATGCGTGTTTTTCTATCACTCCGAGGCTTTTTTGACACCGAGCGCATCGTCTAACTTAAACGAGCTTTTGATATGTTATCAAGGAGGCTTTAGGACACATTTTCACCCTGGTTTGGTTTTAGTTAGATGATGCGCTCATAGTTAAAAAAAACTTTTTACAAAAATCGATGTTAAAGGGGGGACATCCGCAAATATCTTAAAGAAACACGTCTCTCGAACTGTATGCACGCTACGTATATTATCGAGGGCAGTTATCAAGCCTTGTTAGACTCTTACAAGGAGATTTCCTTCAATTGTGTCCAAAAAAATTGAATTCTCCATACAAACAGCTGTGAAGATGACGGATTTTGGAGTAGAGGAGGCATATTTTCACTAAATGTATAACATCAACTTGAATCTGGAAATTTATGCGAGTTACCCAAGTTGTCTCAATGTAGTTTACGGAAATAATCATGATTCAGCCCATAGGCCACTGGATACATGTTGAAAGGTTGCCTAAACATAGGTCTGCAGGCGTATTTTAGCGAAAATTCGTGTTTTTCTATCACTCCGAGGCTTTTTTGACACCGAGCGCAACGTCTAACTAAAACGAACTTTTGAAATGTTATCAAGGAGGCTTTAAGACTCATTTTAAATCTGGTTTCGTTTTAGTTAGATGATGCGCTCATAGTAAAAAAAAAAACTTTTTCAAAAGTCGACGTTTAAGGGATATCAGCAAAAATCATAGGGAATTACGTCGCTATGGTTTTTTTTGGCTATAAGTAAAGAAAATCTCTTTGTGAGGGTTTAAAAAGGTTTGATAAGTGCCCTCGATAATATACGTAGCGTGCATACAGTTGGAGAGACGTGTTCCCTATGATTTTGGCAGATATCCCTTAAACGTCGACTTTTGAAAAAGTTCTTTTTACTATGAGCGCATCATCTAACTAAAACCAAACCAGGGTTAAAATGAGTCCTAAAGCCTCCTTGATAACATATCAAAAGCTCGTTTTAGTTAAACGTTGCGCTCGGTGTCAAAAAAGCCTCGGAGTGATAGAAAAACACGAATTTTCGCTAAAATACGCCTGCAGACCTATGTTTAGGCAACCTTTTAACATGTATCCAGTGGCCTATGAGCTAAATCATGATTATTTCCGTAAACTACATTGAGTCTACTTGGAAAACCCGCATAAATTTCCAGATTCTAGGAGGGGGCCAAAAAAAGGTCCTTATCCCTTATCGATACCCCTCCTTTGACGATCTTTGAAACTGATTCCGGGCGTATATTTCCCCGGAACTTTTGAAAAATCGGAATTTATTCCGGAAACCCCGGAATCTTTGGTAAAATAAAATAGCAGCACCGTGCCCACTAAACTCGGCCCCGTCCAAGCACCGGGACGGACACAGCCCAGGGGCCGAAAGCCTTTTTTGTAAAGCTCTTAAAAATTCTGACAGGTTGGATTGTTGTAATGCTGAATCGGCTCCTAACTCATAACAATCATCATCTTAAGCTTAGGAAGCTTTGACACTGTACTCGAAAGCTTCTCAATTTTTTGAGCTCTTCGATGCTTTCACGGTCCTACCACCTGCGGCTCGATTGTTGACTCGATATCGAATGACCTAAATCGATATACAACATTGTTAAGATAGGGAGTTATCGATCAGGATCATTCGATAACGAAGTTTTTCGAATCGATATCGATTGACCTTGATCGATCTACAGAATTGTTGAGATAGGGAGTTATCGATCAGGATCATTCGATAACGATTTAACCATCGACCCGCTGAAAAGTCCCCATGTCTATTACTCAGTCATAATTAGTGAAATGAAGTCTTCGAACTTGTGCTCCAGCCGTAATTATGTTGCTGCTCGCTGCACCATTTTTCAAAATTCAGGAAGTGAAATAGTACAGGGAGAAGCACGAGCGGCTGAAAGGGCGCAGCTAAGTGAGAAGAATACTCGCCCGCCCCTGTCTATAGAGGATTGTGGGAGCCCTCGGAACACGTTCGAAGTTCATCCAAGAAACAGTGTTGACTGATTGCGCTTGATCTTCAAGGTTTTGGTCCGCAGTAGGTCAAGGTTTCCAAAACTCATTTGTTCATGTCCAGAGGTAAGCTCATCCATGCTATAATGATGTACAAGTATCCAGAGGGTCCAATAGGGGTAACATGACACCCACCCCCTCCCAAAAAAAAATGGACCAATAGTCTATTGGCAATAGACTGGTATAAAATTAAAAACCACAAAAGTATAACTACGTATCGACATTTTACGTAGAAAACGATGGGCGCATTAAAACTTTCGAAATTCAAGTCGTACGTTAGAAAACAGTGGTTTTTGTCCACGTAGGTACTAGAATATAATTCAAGAAGTATTCTGGTGAAAACAAGATTTGCAAGTGGAAATTGTGACACGCTGAAATGTACTTACGTCCCCTCGTGTGGGCGGCGACAGTGTGACCCCTATTTTGCCGTGCTTAAGAAGAACGCCCTATGAGCCTTCAAACATTGCCTTTCCTCAGACAGATCGCGAATCTTAGAAAAAATTCGTAAACATATTTCTCTTGATTTTCCGGAGAATTTTGTTCGTAATTTGATTTGCAGAGTCTGAAAATTGCAAGGAATAATATTTATAACTTTCTTCAAAAATAGATATTCTCTAAAGAAAAATTCGTCAACATTTGATTGCTCTTACTGCGCTTTTCCTTAGCACGGCAGTATTGGACATTCTAAATACTCGGGCATTTCAACAGTATGTACATTCTTATCTCTGGACATTTTTATGGGAATTTTGATCGTTCACGGAAAAAAGTGTTAGAGGTCAACCCTTAAAATTGTGGTACTACCCCAATTTGTTGGATGATGTGGTCATTTCAAATTAATGGTGGTAGTACCGCAACGTTTCGGTTAGTAACCAATTTATTGGTGGACTACCATAATCAATTTGAAATGCCCGGATCATCCAACAACCTCTACTTCTTTTTTTCCGTGTTTGGTTCAGCGTAACCAGTTCGTGGTCGAGGGAGAGGTTGGGAGGAGGCCTCCTAATTTATAAAAAAGGTTTCGATAGCATTCGATACCTTTCCCAATCAGTACTTACTCCTTTTTTGTATTTTCCTATAAATTGTAGTATTTTTGCACGATCCGGCACCACGGCGAGAGGAAGCGGAAGCAAAGAAAACAATAGCTGAAGAAGCCAGGCGGGAATGGATTCGTTAAGTGCAAGATCTTGGGAACAGGTCGTTATCGATTTGATGCGGGGTCCCGAGCCCCGAGTTCATGACGAGGAAATTCGCGACAGGGGCGGTGGGTGGGGAGCTATTTATCACTTTTCCGAGGAGAGGGCTTTACGCAACGCTCATTTTTCCCCGTGCTTGACCTTGACCCAATTTCCCGGTGAAATCGTCTGCAAGTCCCCATCCCGCGCGCGAGGAAGAGGGATGATGCGAAGGTTGACGTTTCCGCAGAAAATTTCGGATTTTGACATTTCCACACAAAGTGTTAGATTGACATTTCCGAACAAAATATTTCCATGCATACATAAGAGTCGCTCTCACAGCGCTCTCTGGCGCTCTGCGACGCCTAACCGCTACAAAACTCGGTCCTCCCACAGGTCATGAGGGAGTTGGCACTCCCTCATCTCATCTATGACCCCCTGTCGCCAACCTTTCACTGGGCGTCACCTCCGTCTCCTCCCAGGAGGAGCCTAATCAAGCATCTTTTTTGGCAGCCTCTCTTCCGTCATCCTATTGACATGACCGTACCAGACAAGTTGTTTGGTCATAACGTCGAACACGATGTCATTTTCGACTTCCATTATCTGGCGCACTCTATCATTACGGACCCGATCTCTCCCAGAAATTCCTGCTGACCTCCTCCAAAAATCCATCTCCGTTGCTCTTAGCATATCCTGTGTCCGTTTCTTCAGCAAAATAACAAAAAACAAAATATTTCCAAAAATTTTATTTATTCATACAATTTGGCAACACCGCGCAGATTATTAGTGATTAGTCCTTTGCTAAAGGAGCCTCTAGACAATAAATAATAATTTTTCAGGAGAAGAGAAGAAAATTTCACTCACCTATCGTTCTATTTGTCTTCAAAATAAATGTTCTCTGAACCGATCGTAACGGACCGTCCATAAATTACGTAACGCTCGGGGGGGGGGAGAGGAGGGGGTCGAATAGAGCGTTACGGCATCACGTGTCAAAGGATAGGGACCTGCGTCACAAAATCGTTACAAGGGGGAGGGTGGGTCACAATTACAGAAAAAGTGCGTTACGTAATTTATGAACAATCCCTTTAAAGTTTCGAAAATTGTTATAGAAAACCAAACGAGCGTGACCAAACTTGCATTTTCAGTGACATTTCAGGACGGTCCCACTTCCTAAGGCGACCGAGTTGAATCCATTGCGGTGCAATCAGCCGGAAACCGCAAAACACAATGGGACGCGCGGTGCCAGTTCGCGCATAATTCTTGGATTTTCTTCACAAGCGGGGACGGAACATGTCAACCAGGTGAATTTCTGCACGAGAACGAAAACTTCTGCCCTCGTCGCCTCGTGGAGATTTTTCTTTTCCCGCCATCGCGCGAGAAGGTACGATTCGCGTTGCGGAAGCTCGGCAGGAGACAGGATAATGCATTCACTCTCAATCAATCAAGATTTTTCACCGCGTATCGAATTCCGTGTTGCATCGGCGCACAGTGGATCGAGTTGAGGAGAGGTCGGACAACATTTAGAAACTTCAACCGCTTATAACTTCCTTTTAAAAAAATTAGAGATTTTAAAAGTGGTTCAAATGGTTTCCTCGTGGAATTCTCTTTCGAAAGCTCACTTCGCAATTTAAAATGTGACAGAATAAACATCAAAATTTGCAGTTCAAGTCGAAAATTCCATGCTCGACCTCTCTGATTGACTCGATCCACTGTGCGACGCATCGATAAGATCGCGGTTCGCCGTTCATATCACCGTTCGGGAATCACTGTTGTCGTTTCGCGGTGGATAGATGCACGGGTGCACTGCACGGGCTTGGGCGGAAAGTGCGGAAGTAGTACTGATTTTTTAAGAGCGGTCCGGAAGTACTGAGAAAGTGCGAAAATCCTGTGAGATGGTCCGGAATTTTTTAAGTTTTTGTCATTTTTGTTCGATATCAGGTCCAAGCAGTTGGTCTGGTATGGACATGTGCGAAGGATGGCAGATGATCGGTCGGCCCAAGCAGGCCTTCGATTGGTTTCCTCCCGGAAGGCGACGGCGTGGACGTCCTGTGAAAGGTTGGCGACAAGGGGTAGAGGAGGAGATCAGAAGGTGCCAATTGCCTGATGATCTCTGGGAGGATAGGGGGCAATGGCGATTGGGCGTCGCAGAGCGCGAGGCTGCACTTTAAAAGCAGCTTATGTATGTGTCATTTTTGTCGCATTTTGAGCGAGAACTTCAAATTTTTGAAATTTATCGAATTCAGTCAATTGGAGGCACTGAAAAAGTACTGAATTTTTCTATTGAGGAGATATTGAATTTCTTAGGAATGTACTGAAAAAGTGCTGATTTTTGGTTAGCCTATTTGGTAGACACCCTGGGAATTGTTTCTATTAATATTACTATTTTGAAATTGTCCACGACAGCATGCTTGTACCGTCTCACACCATCAACTTATTTCCAAGACGCCAAAAGCACGGCCGCTCCGTGACAGACGCTGATGCTGTACGTTACGGTTGTCAAACCCGGAGCTTCCATTCAATTAACGGAAAAACCTGAGCCTCTTTCTTCAGCGCCAGTGGCGAGGCGTGAATGATCGATTATCGATATTGCCCCACTTGGAGCCGTGGTAAAGAATCGATTACTGAGGTGCTAGCTCGTTGCGGACACCCTGTTTATCGATCCTTTTCCATAGGTTTAAATGGTAGATAAATCGATGTATGTATCGCAAAGCACGCGAAGCTTGTAATGTGAAGTGGTGCCGAGAAAATCTGGGAGGCAATCGCGTCGGATTCCGGGAAAGGATCGAAGCATAATAAGTTATTGCTTCGCCCGGGAAAAGATCAACACAAGCCCCCCCCCCCCCCCCCCCCCCCCNTCGTTTCGAGCAGGATTATTTTCCTTCTCGTCCCAGTCTTAAGAATATGCGCCTCCGTCAGTGGCGTGGCGTGAATTGCGATTTATAGATTGTTATGCCATTTAAACCTACGGTAAAGAATCGATTATTAAGGTGTTCGCTGCGAACACCCTGTTTATCGATCCTTTTCCATAGGTTAAAATGCCATAACAATCGATATATCGCAAAGCACGCCACGCCACTGGTCTCCGATAAGAAGACGGATGTCGTGTTGCGCTCTTAAAATTCAGCTTTTATTACACTTTGTCACTCTAGCACTCGTGCTATCAATCCATTATTTATTTTTGGTTTAAAGTCGACTTGAAAGCGGGATCCTTGAGGAGACCAGCTTGAAAACGACATCGAATCGAACACTGGAAAAAAAACACAATGGATCTAGAGTCCAGACTCTTGAAAACATTGACAAGAAAAAATACTCTTGAGTCAATCGGATTTTTGCTTAAATCGAAAAGAAAACCGCTCAAATTAAGAGGCTTGGCTCTTGATTTTAGCAAAAATCCGATTGAATCAAGAGTATTTTTTCTTGTCGATGTTTTTAAGAGTCTGGACTCTAGATCCAATGTGGGTTTTTTTCCAGTGAAAACCCGACCTTCGAAATGTTAGGTTTTCTGGAAAAAGTGTTCCATTTAGTTAAAAACAACCTTGGCCATGTTAGTAGAACCTGGGCAAAAGTAGAGTCCCTTTATACTGAGAGTTAAGACAACCGCCCCCCCCCCCTCATGGAGTAAAAAACGGGAATGAAGATTCTCAAATTGAAAATTTTTCGTAATCTTTGATCGGCCCAGTCTCCAGTTCCTTTCTCCGTTCCTTCTCTCATTCCGTTTGTTCCTTGCCGAACCCTTAAGTCCCTGGTCCATTCGAAATTATAATCTTTGCAATCGGTGAAAATGTAATCTTCATTCCTGTTTGTGACTGGAGGTCTAAAATACGGGAATGAGAAATAGATTCACATTGTCTTTACTCTCAGTATAAAGGGACTCCAGGCAAAAGTCTTCGTCTCCCCGACAAAGAAACGTAACCTCGTTCCTAAATCGCCAAATTGACTCAAACAATAATGTATTTTACAAGAAAGTACCTGTGCAATTTTTATCCAAATTTTTTTCATTGTTGCATGGAATCTAAGGAAAAATCTGTCAAATTATCGGTTAGAAATGCCCAAAACGTTCCTCGTTCTTATAAAGTTTGTGAGAGAAAATTTTAAATAAGTCTCGTAGCTTTTTATTGTAAGAAGAGTTGTCGTCACAATTTTTAAAATGCCAACGTACATGAGATGTTATTGTGCGATGATGACTTCACGCTAACCTCCGTTCATTTCTTATCACAGTTTGTTTTTTAGTTTCATCGCGAATTCTATGGTTTTTGTGGCTACAGACAGGTGATAGCCCGTTAACGAACTCGCTCTATTTAGACTTCAGAAGTGTATGATTAAGGCTTTTTACAGCATATGATAAATTTGTGAATTCTTCGATTTAAACAACGTAAACGTTTATATTTTGTCACGGTTCGTTCTGAAGATTTACCGAGCGATTTTAATCATTCTGGCCGCTAACCATAGGAAAGAGTCCCTGAATGATTCCGGTCTATGTAGATTGACTTACGGGGGTCTGTTGAAAAAGCTTTAAAGGGCGCGAAAAGGATCCTCTGGGGAATTGGCCACCAGGTTTTTCCTTAGGTCTTGTCTCCACAGGACGTTTTCATGGGATTTGTCCCAAGTTCGAATCGCAAGAATGAAACTTCTTACCGTCTCCACGGGATGAGGCTCATACGGTCATGCGACTAGTTTGCGCGGGAAGATAAATTAGATAAAGTCGAGTATTTAACCGGGATTAAAATAATAATTGCGCTCAATTGACAATTAGACACATTATTTCAACTGAACAAACATGAACCATTGGAGTAATCAACAAAATATCGCACAATTCGTTTTCACTTATCTTCTTCCTCTCTCAGTGGGTCCTAGGGGTACTAGGACCGTACTTGGTACTGCGAAAAATATTGAACAACTCAATATTTTTCCCAACTTCGTAAGTGGGATTTTTCCCAGGGACAAATCCCGTGAAACGGCCCGTGGAGACAAGGCCTTATAGTAATTTATACTTCGCTCACGGGGCCTCCGTAACTTCGTCAATGTAGAAGAGTCTCTTTTTTTGGTCATCAAAAGCACCTGCAATCCAGATATTCTCGCAGATAAATGGGTCAGAACGCAGGGAAAATTCGGCGAGAATGTTGCGAGTGAGGGTGGGCGTTGATCATCCACTCACTCAACCTACGTTTTTTATTATATTCGGGACCCAGCAAGAGTCAGCGCGAGCACTCGCGGTACATTGTTGTCATGTGTATCATCATTTCCTAGTTAAAACACTCGATCATTTACAGAACAATCAATTGGGGTAAGAAATCATCGTCAGATATGAGACACCAGATACATTTTTCATCGGCTGCACAGAGCTTCAATACATTTTGTCACTTTTTTGCTTTGAAAATCATGTTAAACGGTGAGTGAAATTCGTTGTTCTCCTTCAGGTTCACCCCGCGATCAAGGACTTTTCTCAGTCTTGGCAAAACCACCCGGGTACTTCTTTTCTTAAGCATTTTGCGGGCTTTCAAGTGGTGCTCGAAAATGCTTATCGGTCAGAAGCTACAACCGTTTTTAATGTACAGTTGTTGCCGTACCGTATCTCTGCGGAATAGTAGGCATTTTGAAACCGCAAAAAATGAAAAGTGCGCTCAAAGTTACCCCCGAAAATAAACCATTGACATTAAACGCTCTGGGAATGAGTTACAGGCATATTTCGGGAAATAATCCGCAACTTTAATGGGCTATAACGTCGAGAATGGCGTTTTCAGAAAAAATTTCATAGAACACAAAAGTCTGAATTTGAGCCTAAAAATCGATCCCTAAAGCCTGGCGTATTAACTCAGGGACACCCTGTAGAGACCCATTCTTTTTTTAAAAATACCTAATCCAGTAAGAACTGAGATCTGGAACATCGTAACGAGATCCCTGCTTTCGCAGTTTCACCGCCAACATACAACATGCATATATATTGTTCAATAACAGTACTCCTCGGCATTTTACGAAACGTAACCTTCCATTTCCGCCGTCAAACCACAAACCTTCGGGCAATCCGGTGTTTGATGTACATACAATTACTTAACTTATGGACGTGTGTGTGTAGGCTAGGGACCGAAAAAAAGTTCGACATAATCGGCATTTTGTCTTAACCGTAATTCGACTTAGCGAGCTTTTACTTTACTTGGATCGCATTTCCATTGACGGACCCGGCAAATTGGCAACATAGTTTTTTCTCCATTTCAATCCATAGAAATGTATCGAATCTTGGAGGGACCTAGTTAGTGTTCCGATCAGAATCGATTATTTAACATAGGCTTAAATCGAGGAAATCCGGTGTTGCCAAATCGCTGAATCCGCCTCTGCACATTTAGCAAAAAGAAACAGCGTGATTACAGTGGTGTAAAAATGTTACTTCTTCCTAAGCATCTAAAAAATTTCCCAGAATAGCAAATGGTTTTTCCTTCCCACTAAAGAAATGTTAATTATAAAGAAAAATAATTGTGTAAATGTGAATACCGTACATGTACTAAGTATTTTCAAAAGTAAGGAAGAGGTCGCAAGATTTTGAAAACACTGCAATCGCCCTGGGTCATTCTTGCTAAATGCGATCCACTTTGACGGCCCTTTAATTTCATCTTCAAGTCTAAACTTTGGCAACGCCGCCGTTCTTTTCACGTGCGTGCGCGCTTCCCCTTTTTCCGCCACTAAATTCTGCGAAATGAGCCCTCGAGTTGGTAAAACGAAACGAGAT
>NW_017564154.1:2990244-3024238 GCF_001854935.1 Bemisia tabaci
GTCATCTCGCCCGCGAACCCGGGGAGTGAAGACCCAGACTCCACGTCTCGGTGTCATCTCAAACATCGCGCCGAGTAAAAATGCCGTATGAGCATTTAAACGTTGCCAAATTTCCTCCGCCAGAGAATCGCATTTTCTCTTGAACAAGTGGATTTTTCTCTGTGTATTTTGTTCGATAATTTTCCCTAGAAGTCCATGTAGTGATGCATGAAGTGCCTAGGCTTACTTTTCATGCATCCTCCAGGAAAGAAATATTTTATCACGTGCAATTTGGCATCGTCCGAACGTCTGGAAGTCGTTTCCCGCGGAACGGCTGTGTTGACGGCGGCATTGATTTTTCGGCTTCCGTCACACTTTTGCTTTCTGCTCATCAATCCTCGCTTCTGGTTTGTCGCTGAGCGTTTCGTCAACGTGGAACAGGCACATTATACTTGTTGATCAGCGCGATGATTTTGGGGAAAAGATATTCTAGTCGCTTTTTTAGTTGGAAACCTACTACAGGTGTTCTCGCAATTCAATGGCAATCCGGCTCTACAATCCTATATCTACAGCGCTCTCTGGCGCTCCCTGGTTCTCCCTGTCGCTCCCCAAAGCAACGCTTCCGGGCGCTCTCTGGCGCCCCCTAACGCTCCCTGGCGTTCCCTAACGCTCCCTGGCGCTCCTTGGCGCTCCTTTTCCCTCCATAATGCTCCTTGGCGCTTTCTGGCGCTCCCTGGCGCTCCTTTACCCCCCATAACGCTCCCTGGAACCTTTTCCCCCCATAACGCTCCCTGGAACCTTTTCCCCCCATAACGCTCCTTGACGCTCCCTGGCGCTCCTTGGCGCTTTCCCCCCAATAACGCTCCCTGGCGTTCCCTTGGCATGGGGGGAAAAGGAGCGCCAAGGAGCGTTATGGGGGGTTAAGGAGCGCCAAGGAGCGTTATGGGGGGTTAGGGAGCGCCAAGAAGCGTTATGGGGGGAAAAGGAGCGCCAGGGAGCGTTCTGGGGGGAAAAGGAGCGCCTGGAAGCGCCAAGGAGCGCTATGGGGGAAAAGGAGCGCCAAGGAGCGTTATGGGGGAGAAAGGAGCGCCAAGGAGCGCTATGGGGGAAAAGAAGCGCCAAGGAGCGTTATGGGGGGTTAAGGAGCGCCAAGGAGCGCTATGGGGGAAAAGGAGCGCCAGGGAGCGCTATGAGGGTAAAGGAGCGCCATGGAGCGTCTAGGAGAGTCTAGGAGCGCCAGGGAGCGCCAAGGAGCATATGTGGGGAAAAGGAGCGCCATGGAGCGTCTAGGAGAGTCTAGGAGCGCCAAGGAGCATATGTGGGGAAAAGGAGCGCCAGGGAGCGTTATGGGGGGAAAAAGAACCGCCTTGAAGCGCAAAGGAGCGCTATGGGGGAAAAGGAGCGCCAAGGAGCGTCTAGGAGCGCCAGGGAGCGCCAAAGAGCGTATGTGGGGAAAAGGAGCGCCAAGGAGCGTTATGGGGGGAAAAGGAGCGCAAGGGAGCGCCAAGGAGCATATGTGGGGAAAAGGAGCGCCAGGGAGCGTTATGGGGGGAAAAAGAACCGCCTTGAAGCGCAAAGGAGCGCTATGGGGGAAAAGGAGCGCCAAGGAGCGTCTAGGAGCGCCAGGGAGCGCCAAAGAGCGTATGTGGGGAAAAGGAGCGCCAAGGANGAGCGCCAGGGAGCGCCAATTAAAGGAGCGCCATCGGGGGAAAAGGAGCGCCAAGGAGCGCCAAGGGAGCGCCAAGGGAGCGCCAAGGAGCGTTATGGGGGGAAAAAGAGCGCCAGAAAGCGCCAAGGAGCGTTGTGGGGGGAAAAGGAGCGCCAAGGAGCGTTATGGGGGAAAAGGGCAAATTTAAATTGAATAATAGTACAATCAATGAGGAGCTAAATATTAATCTTTTTGGTGTTGTTACCCAAAAGTTAAATGAGATGAGCTTGAAATGAGCTCGGATTTCGGAAAATAGCTCATTTGAAGTGTTTTTTCGCCCAGATGCATGTCTGCAGAAACGGACCATTTGAAGTGTGCGACAGGTCGCGATATTTTTGCTGGGATCAAACAAGTGAACATAGATCTTTGGTGTATAGTGAATTGATCGGAAGAAGCGATCATGCTTACGCAATGAATCGCTTAAAAATGTATATATTTTATGGATCCTATGAAGTCTAGAGTGTATTCCAGACTTTTCAAATGCGCTCATCTTGATTTTTGAGCCATTTCCTGTAAGATATAGCTATTCTTTTGGCTATAACTGAGGTTAGCAAAGGCCGTATACAAGTAAACTCGTGTTGGGTGGAGTAGGAGAGCAGCGCCGATATAACAATAACCTTACGTTACAGCACTTCTGTACGGTAGTTCATATTGGACGGGGCGGTAGCATTTGCAATAACTCCGAGACATTTGAACGGATATTTTAGCATTTGACCTGCAACCCGTAGAGTGGTGATTTTACGATGGCTTTGAAGGTGTCTGACTTGACCCGTGAAAACTGACAGCTGCCTCCGCGGGAGTCTATCGATCAGACGTGCAATGCACGTTGCACGTTGCAGACTTGAAAGGGCCGAGCGTAGGGTGTAAGGCAGCACCGAGGTCCGGGCATTGATATTGTAATGCCGGCTGCAAAACGTAAGGCTTGTAAATGAAAAACGTGAGACACATGCAAATCGCACCTTTCCACCCGCCAGGACTTGATCATGGTCGTCTCTTGGCGTTGTCGGCTCTCGTCATAATACGAACTAGAGTACCTGTATACGGGAGAGCATTGCCATCTCGATCCTATTACAACAGAAAAACTGTGCCGCCCTCTGATTGGTCGGCTATCTAGGAGCCCAAAAGTCGGCCTAATTCGCACAAACCCCAGCCCAGCCCTTCCGCACCTAGTAAAGCCAAATGGACGTATCTCTGTCAAAGAGAACTAAGCGCCAAGCTGAGTTCCTTTAGAGGATTTTAGAATCCCGGATAGCGCGTTCTGTCAAACGGAACTAAGCGCCATGGAAAAGCATTGCGAGTATGGACGTACTAGCATCGCGTTCCGCAAAACTCGCCAATCCAAGCCCCTCTCTCCCTTATTTCCCCTATGGCGCTTAGTTCCGTTTGATAGAGATACGTCCATATATAAACAAACAAGATGGCGGTAAAGTTCTACGAAGTTCTAGACGTGATTTTTGATGCGATAGAAATTTTTTCATATCCAACTTCTAAATTGAGTCCGTGTCGAACTTTGACGAATATCTTTGCCGCAAATTAACCCTTGAGTGTGATTATTATTCATTTCTCAGCCGATAATACGTGTTCCTCTGGGTCGGACTTGTTCATATTGGGCCAACTTTGGGGCTCCATGATAACCTAAAACTGATGAACCAATCAGAGAGCGGCACAGGGATGGCAATACTCCCCCGTACATAGGTCCTCTAAAACGAACTACATTTTGCAAGACTCATTTAGCAGCTACGTCATTCTTGCGAATGGTTCAAACATATTGATATGGTACACCAATCGTATTGACCTATTCACGTTGTTGTAACAGAGTGATACGGGGGGGGGGGGGGGGTATTCGATTGGAAGAAAAAAATCAAATATGTAGCCTAAATTCAAACGTCTTTATTCGGAAAGATGATTAATTGGTTACGTAAAATTTTGACGTAAAATTTTGTAAATCATCCGTAACCACGTAACCACCTTTTAACCAGTGGTTACGCGATAACGATGTAGGTCGGGTCGTCACTCAGTTCTTTATTTATTTTCCGTATTTTTGCAGCTGAAAATAACGTTTCGCGTATTTAGTGTTTTCCATTGTTTGGCCTTCTCTGTACGTTTTAATCTCGTCGTGTATTTTATGTTGAAAGGAGTCACGTATAATTGACGTAAATGAAGGAAAATATGTGCTTGACATGTATGCTTCATTTCCTAAACATTTTTCATTTTCCCAACGTATCCAATGTTGCATTATTCGCCACAGAGAACAGCGTTATTTGTATCCAAATCGTCGTGTATTTTGATATAGACTTCGCATCCAGTATTCTTTTAAGCCACTGCTTTAAGGGACCCTCTGTATCGGAAACATTGATGTCGGAAGACGAAAAAAAATGAACACCAAACATTTATATAAAATATTTCATGAATGATTTTATATGATCTTAATTAAAGACTAATAAAGGGACATTTTAAATATGTTTTTAGACATTACTGCGGTTGATTCTGGTTGAGTCCGTCCTACTTACACTCTCTTTCTACCTTTTCCCCTCCGTTAATTTTTAATTGAATGAATAATTAATATTATTTGTGAAAGTTCAATTTCAAATTTTCTAACCACCCTGTTACCGCCCTCTTTTTTCTGTGATACAAAAGAAATCATTTAAAGAAAGAAAGGAAGGAAGAAAAAAATGTTGTTGACCCTACTCGGTTGACATTTTTCGGATCATTTCTGCAAGAAGTGGGTATTTGAACCAACACTGTCGAAGACTGCAGGTCCGCCGACAGTGGTGTGGTGAAGCTTGCTCTGCGACACATCGATTGACTTGCCATTTAATCCTATGTTAAATGATCGATAGACGGGGTGTTCGCAACGGAAACCTGAAGGCGATCCGACGATCGCCATTTTTTGTGGTCAAAGCGCCGTGCGATACATCGACGGTGAAACTACCAAACCACGTATCTCGTTTGCGGTGTTTAAAAATCTACGCTCGCATTTTATTTTTTGGAAGTAGACCAAATCAATATCATTCCTTAAAATTTTCACAGAATTTTCTCCGCACGAAGAGGAAAAATCACAGAAATTTTCAAGACTGGACGTTAAGTAGTTTTTCATTTAAAAAATAAAGTATGACAGGAAGTCTGCGACGTCGCAAACCGAGATACGTGGTTTGGTAGTTTCGCACCGTCGATATCGCATCAATGCGCTCCATAATTTCAGCTACTTGTCATTTTTTCGAAGTTTGAGATCCCACTCCTGTTGTCATGAGACATAAGAATTCATGCACCAAATTTGACGAAGAAATTCAACGCAATAAAGGCAGGGCTTTTTTAGAGGAAAAATATCTTATTCGATACTGACATCGAAACTGCTTGCACTCGAATGCGAGATTTTTCCTCTAAAAAACCCCTGCCTTTAATATGTCGAATTTCTCTGTCAAATTCGGTACATGAATTCTTCAGTCTCATGACAACTCTGCCGTGCTAAGGAAGAACGCCGTATGAACATTCGAGAGTTGCCAAATTTTCTTTGATTTCTTTGACGCAATTTAAGCATATTTCTCCGTGACATTTTTAGATATTTTTGGTGAAATTGCGCATAGAATAGTCTGGAAATTTTGGGGGAATATATTTACAATTTTCCCAGTAAATTCGGGTTTTATCGAAGGAAATTTGGCAACGCCTGAAGGTTTTTACGGCGTTTTTCCGTAGCACGGCAGAGCAGGAGCGGGATCTCAAACTTCGAAAAAAATGACGAGTAGCTGAAACCATGGAACGAATCGATGCGATATATCGCACGTCGCTCTGACACAAAAAATGGCAACCGTCGAATCACCTTAATAATCGATTCTCCGCCGTAGTTTCAAATGGGGAAATTTCGATAGTCGACCACTCACGCCTCGCCACTGTCCGCTGAGGCATCCGAGGAGCCAAAAATTTCATTAAAAAAGTTTGGGAAAGCGTCGCGTCGCTAGGGACCGCGTCGCAGCAACGAAAACACGGTCCCATTCGGGGAGGAACTTGAACAATAACGACTTTCAATTAAGGCCATTATTTGCTCGGGTCCAAGCCAGAAGGGCCTTGTAATCCTTTTACGGCAAGCGCTCCCTCCGCTGGTCAGCTTTTAAGGAGCTTTCGACCAAACAAATAGCAGCGACGTTGCCGAAAACATGACGGCTCTCCCGTTCTGCCGTGCTAAGGAAGAACGCCGTATGAACCTTCAGGTGTTGCCAAATATCCTTCGATAAAACACGAATTTCCTGGTAAACATACGACTATTTTTTCCCCAATTTTTGGTATGATTTTGTTCGCAATTTCGCCTAAAGTTCCTGAACATTTCAAGGCAAAATATTCATAACTTGCCTCAAAAATAAAAATTTTACCGAAGGAAATTTGGCAACTCTTGAATGTTCATACGGCGTTCTTCCTTAGCACGGCAACGTTCCTCTACTCTCTCTCTCTTTCGGGGTCTCTTTTTATGCATCCTAAACCCTCGAATTCCAGTCCCGCGCACGGCTCGTCTGAACCAACTTAAAACGAAAAGTCGATGACACCAAAAAGTCTCTTCGGGAGCTTGAAGTAAGATGCAAGTACTGTCATTTAAGCCAAAAACAAAAATAATCTGTCAGGCTCTTCGAAAATAAATGCGATTTTCATGTTAACATGCGCGGTTTTTTCAAAAAATTGAGTTTCTCTAATTTTCGGGGAGGATAACAGCAACAAAAAGGTTAATATTACAGCATCATATTGTTCTACGAGATTTTACCTTTCTAACGAGCTATAGATATTTTTATTTTTGGACCACTGGTTCGCGAGATAATCGATTTTTATCGAGACAACTTCATTTCGCTGCGGGTCCTCCGACGTACGTGATGTCGCAAAAGTAGCCGAGGGATTCTTTAAAGTAATTACATATTTCGTCTTTTTTTATACTACCGGTGACTTGGGTATTTTAGCCCCAAAATACCTTTAAATCGACTTTATCATCTAGGAGTTCAACAGAATTTTTCCTTTCTTCGCTTAAATTATTCCGCAGCACTTTTCTTCAAGAATCTGATAAGATTTTGCTTCAGGCAGATCAAAAAACTTAAAT
Source organism: Bemisia tabaci (assembly GCF_001854935.1). Lineage (NCBI taxonomy): Eukaryota > Metazoa > Arthropoda > Insecta > Hemiptera > Aleyrodidae > Bemisia > Bemisia tabaci. The sequence continues at coordinate 2,997,006 of NW_017564154.1, forward strand.
TCGTTCGAATAGCTTTCTACATTCACAATATACGGTCTCGTCGAAGTACGTCGTTGAAGTGTTGGATCGTATGAATTCTCTTGTTGTGCTACTTGCCTATTTTGAAATCTCTGTAAATGAAAACTAAAGGGGTTGATATGTGTGAGTAATGACGCGCCTTATCAACACATTGTGTTGGAGTTCACTGCTTGTTTTCCTCTTCCTGTGTTTTCGACCTTATAGTTCACCTTTTCTTCTTCTCTTTTCTTCTTTTTCTCCCCCCCCCTCTTCTTTATCTGATTTGTCTATTTCGTAACACAAACTGTATTTTAATTGCAGAGGTATGAATGGCTCAGTGGCGAGGCGTGAATGGTCGATTATCCATAAAGCCCCATATGAACTTGTGGTAGAGAAACGAGCATTAAGATGTTCGTTGCGAATACTCTGGTTATCGATCCTTTTCCATAGGTGTAAAAGGCATATCAATCGATACATCGCATGGCCCGTTACGCCACTGGAATGGCTAGAGTGTCGCTGAGGAACCTCGATAAAATAAACAAATTCTACTACTACCATTGCTCCTGGTTTTTCTTGTTTCCCCCTTTTTTCTTCCCTCTTTCTTCTTTTCATTCGTTTTTCTCCTCCTTCACTGTTTATCTGTCTTTCTCTCACTCCTTTTTATCATTTTTTTTTTACAATTTCCTAATTTTTCTCATTTTCCCTCTCGTTCCTTCCTTTTTCTCGTTTCTCTAATGCTTTTCTCCTTTCTCTTTTATTTTTCTCTCTTCCCACAGCTCAAGTATAAACTACTAACTACTATTTTCGTTTCCTCTTTTTTCTGTCTCGCTTCTTTCTTTTCATCCTCTTCGTATATTCTCCTGTTTTTTTATTTTTCTGCCCCCTGGTTTCTTTTCTCTCCTCTCTTCTTCCTCTTTGCTCCTCTCTTTTCCATTTTTTCTTTCGTCTCCTTTTTTCCCGTCTTCATCTACGTTCTTACATCCTTATCGTCATCCTTATTATTTGCCGTGCCCTCTCTTTCACCCTCCTCCGGAAAAAGCAGCCTGGCTTTGGCGCGCGCCGCACAGTGGATCGAGTCAGTAATATACATGAAATTGTTGACTGAAACTGCAAATTTCGATGTTTAATTCATCATATTTTAAATTTTAAGGTGTGCTTCTAGTCGATAATTTCACGAGGAAATCAATGGAACCACATTTAAATCCTCAATGCTTTGTATGAACGGAGTTATAAGCTTTTAAAGATTTTAAATTTCGTCCGACTTCCCCCATTGACTCAATCCACTGTGCGCCGCGCCGTGGAAGGGCTTATCGGATTGCCTTCCGATACTTTTGATGACGTACGTTCGGCTTTTCATAATAATAAGTGAAGTGTACCATCGCGTCAAAAAAATTTAATAAATATAAGCTCTCTCGAGCTCCCGACAAGCATTTTTAGGTCTTGACCGTTCGCCCTCCCTATTCGACTATTCCAAGGAAAAATCCCTTTCGGTTTTTTCCCTTTCGATGGATGTGCCTGGGCCAGTGGAGTGATTCTGAATAAAGAAAAAAAAAACTGAAGAAACAACTTTCAATTAAAGTATATAACTGCTTACAAAATCAATGATACTAATTTTGAATTTTTTCTTTTTTTTCCAGGTAAGCTTTAAAATTCATTCAGGTGGGCCGTCGTCACCGATTTCTCTCCAACGGTCGGTTATTTTCGTACGTAAACTTTCAATGACTTTCCATTCCATCACAGATGACGTCATTTTCTAGAATCCGCGCAAGTTGGTATTTTGTTCTTATACTTTTGTTATAATTGGACTTGATCTAGACGCGCATGGCGCGAAATAAACCCATGTAGCAAACTTTGCTACAGATTGAGCTGGCAGACCTCGAGCCAACATCTACCGTAGATCACGAAGAGCGGTTTAGACGTCGACGGTCCGCACTATTCTTTTGTTTTCTGCCGATTTTTTGCCAAGCTGGCAGATGTTTTTCGTAGACCTCTAGCGGATATCTGCGGTAGATCTTTACTTTAAGGACAAATCATACAACTCCTAGATCGCTACTAGCTGTCTGGTAGACATCGAGCGCAGATATCAAAGAGAAAGATTGTCCTACGTAAAGTATACCTTGAAGGCGTTTTTAAAAACCGCAGTACCCTACAAAATTTGTTTAACCGGTTGCATACATAGAGAGGTCGGGCGTTTTAACTGCCGATTGAAAGCCGCGATTTTGCCTAAAAAGCATGTGCACCAAATTGCATATGTTTCAGCTGAAGGCGTTTCTCATAATTTCTCGTGCGGGCATTTTTATCCCGATTGGCCCTTCATGGTAAAATAATATTCCAGAGCGCAAATAGAATAAAGTGCACTTCACATATTTTTACCTGTATTCTCATTCAGTCATTAAGACCGGTGATACTTTCGTCATCATAACTTCTCCGTCATCATAAAAGAATAAAGATCGGACGCTAAAAGCATGCCTCGTGGTAAAAATTCGAAATAACCGAACGTGACATTTATGTGTGAATATCTGTCACTCCGTTGCACAAAAAGACATTGTGGACAATCCTTACACACTTGTTCTTACTTTTTGTGCAACCCATGTTTAGCCTCCTTATTGCAACATTGAGCATCCGTTTTCATCATATTTGGCTACCATCATATTGTCATTATTATGGCTATATGTCGTGTGTAAGTGTGCAATTCAGCCATCCGCAGGAGTGGATAAGTTTTCTCAGCTAAAATCATTGAGGTATAGATCGAGAGTTCAAAAGACAGTTAAATACGTGAGAAAAATAGATGCGGAAGAAACTAATTGTACCTAAGCAGAGTACCTGAAGAATAGTAAAAGAAAAAGAACCTCGGGACAAGTCAAATTGAAAAACTGCTGTAACACAATGGTGCTATTGTGAAAGTATGAAGGGATGTACATAATTAAATTCCTTTCTTTGTATATTCTAAAAATAAAATATACACATACGTTTTCTAAATAAGTTGGATTCTCCAAAACTCAAAGATCAAATCAATAACTCCAGATTTTTTTAACGTAAATCTAAAGTACCTACGCACACATGAAGAACGTTTCAATTGAAATAAATGGGAGATTGAATGTCAAATGCACATCGGACAGTAATACTGTTTTAGCGTGGCTTGAAAGAATTGTAAAAATTAATGACTCCAACAATGAAAAGTAATCGGAACGAACCCGTAGATTTTCTAAAGCTTGCTTGAATTATGTTCATTTTTTAAAGGATCAGTTTAACTGATCAACACTAAGTAAAAGATTGACATTTTCCGCTATTTCCGCGTGTCGTGGCGATAACGATATGGATATTCAACACTAAACAACATCCAGAGTAAACTGAGGAGTTTCCTGCTAGATTTCAAATTCATGGATATGGTGCAAATTTTTATGAGAAACATGGAACATACAGGATACATTTACGAATGAATTTCAAGGTGAAAGCAATTGAATGCGGTTTGAAGCTGGAGGTGTAGAGAGAAAGGTAGGACTGAAATATAAACGAAAGCGAAATGAAAATTTGGAAGAAGGAAAATAAATATGACTGTAGCCGTGAAGTCCGTATCCGCCCTCGCTTCACAAGATGCCACCACAAGGCACACACAACCACACACGACAAATGACTGATTTCGAACTGGCGCTAAAAGGCCTCACCACTGTCGAACCTGCTTCTAGATCCATTGTCGACCCCTTCTGTTAGTCCGCCATCGCGAAACATCCCCTGTTCATTCAAAACGCTGTCCAAGGTCAACAAGAATGAAGAGTCCCTGCGAGACAATGTTTGCAGTTCTAAAACATATACATCATGAACGCGACTCTGTATAATGTGAAGAAGTTGAAATTTCAACAAGAAATGGCACCATGGGTCTCGCACAAAAGCAGAGGGTAGTTTTCACAACCTTCTCTTTTCATCAGGTAGCTAGGCCCAGGACCAGGGTCATGGAAAATTCCAACACTGCTCGGCAGTTTTGGCTCAGGGTGCCTTTGCTAGCGAATTTCGACTCCGAACTATTCATCGATTCGCAAACGCACCCGTAAGGGCGTGCCTCCGTCTACGAGTGCACCCTTGAAAACATAGCATCGTTTGGGTGCCAGGGCTCAATGCAAAATATAGCCACGATTTTACATCTCGGAACGACAAAATCCAACTGACGATTTCCCGCAACGATTCAAAAAGTATGGGCTTAAACAACTTAGTGTATCTAAAAAGCCAATGCAAAGGAGGTTTACTTAAGTTCATTTTATCGCTTCTGATAGGTAGCCTAGCACAATGCCGGCAGTGATTCGGTGGCATTAAAGTGCAATATTTTTTTGGTTTCGGGCAAGTCTTAGATAAACATAATCGCAAATATAAGTAGAAATTGCCTAAATAAAATTGAGCAGAGAACATTATGAGCATTGGCACCTTTTTAGTTGGCCAGTTTTTGAAAACTGATGGATTCTTTCCGCAAGTTTAGAATACTTACTTGAATGTCTCATAAATCGGATTTTCTCGTTCTCTCTTAAATTTTCCTCACGGCCGAAAGTCAACATTCGTAAAAGTAGTCATTTTAAAGTAAATTTTACTTGAAGCAGGGCTACCGGTTACTGGAGATACAGCGTCTTAGATTGAAGCTGAAAAGATAACCTTTCCCTCCTAACATAGGCGTAGCTAGGTCATTTTGCTCGGGGGGGGCTCCCCCGGAAATTTTTTGAAATTGTAACTCTATTTGAGCGCATCTCAAGGCACTTGTGGCGCTAATCTTCCTTCAATTTTTGCCTAAAAATCACCCAGTATTATGCATTTTAAGGTTAAGATACTTTGAAATTGTTGCATTCAACAGGTTATTCTATTAATAGGCATCCTCTCACGGGCCACGGCGACAGAGCCTTATACCGTTGAAGAAGGTGTTTTTGCACCATCCAGAATTTCTAGGGGAGGGAGCAGATGATACTATTTCCAATTCTAAAAGGGCCAGGCTCCTCCTGCCCCCTCTTCCTACGCCTCTGCCTTGTACAAATATTTCTTGTCGTCAATGCTTGCAACGAGAGTTACGTGAGAATTTCAATTTCATGCGTTTTTCTCACGTACATCACTGGCTGGGTCTTTCAAAATTCAATTATTTACTATCAAAAAACTTAGAAAATTTTCAATCGCATAGAGTAATACGATTTTGTCTATACCATCTATATTTATACTGCAAGCTCAGAGACCTGTGTTAAATATGCATACCTGGTAACGCTTAGTTTCAGCGATCTATACTGGGCTAATTTTCATCATTTTTGCGGCTACCGAAAGGCAATGGAGATGTTGCATGTGTGAGGAATTTGTGATTTAAATACTGATGCCTATGTACAATTTCGCATGAAATACGACGATGCCACTAATTTTCTCTGAAATCAATTCTAAAGCTCACAAAAGGCTCTCCAAGTTGAGGCTGTAATGGAGGGGGTATCTCACGCTGAGAGTCCATCTCTATATTAAGACGAACTCTCTACGCACATGGGGAGTAAATACATTAACAGGGTTGCCACTTTATTTGGGGACTCTAAAACTGAAAACACGGCAACCCAATTCTAAATGATTTGCTCCTCTTCTTTGCATGGAGAGTATGACTAGACAGATATAGAGGTGGACTCTCAGGGTAGCGTGGGATTTCCTCTCTATCACGACCACAACTTTGAGAGCTTTTTTCGAGCTTTGGAGTTGATCTCAGAGAAAACCAGTTGCACCCATCTTTGTCCCTCGCAAAATTTTACTTGAGTAATAGCACTCAAATCACAAATCTCTCACGCATGCAAGAGCTCCATTTTGTGCTACTTTTATGATATTTTGTGCCGCCAAAAGTAAATTGTGTGCTACAAAATTAGCCCATTAAATACCTCTTCAAAAACTGGGTATTTATAGGTGGCAGACACATGACACAAGGGGGCAGCGTCTGCTTTCAGAAAGTAGCTTTTTTCGAAAATCACACAGTAATAGGACGCAAAATTTTGTTCGCTTTTAAATCTTGGAACGAAATCTGAAGTTAATGTTACTATAGTGCCTACTTTCATTAAAAAAAATCCAAGTGATATAGAGTGGTATGAGGAGTGAAATACGCTGTGTCAGCTCGACGTGCAATCAACAAAATTGTATAATCTGTTATACACGCATACGTCAGGGCCGGATTTAGGAGTTTTGGGTCAGTAAACGAGGTCTTTTGTGCGGATATCTCCTGAGTGTGCACTTTTCCAGAGAGATGATTTGGCGGTGTATACCCTCAGAAGAAGATGACCCGGGAGCTACCGTTTGTGAAATGCGAACTTTTACCCGAGATAAACGCAATATGAGACATTTTTGGGCGGATCTATAACGAGAAAATACGGGATGAGAAGATTTTTTTGGCGTGGGCCCTTCGTGGTGAGGACCTGGTCGCACGCCTAGTGCACTTGAAAAATGAATCCGTCTTTGACTGAAATTCGCCTGGTTGTTTTTGAAAAAATGTAGATTCTGGTGTGAAATGCCCTATGAATTACTCGCCAATATTTTAATCACATGATTTTCAGAATTTTCAGGCAACAGCTAAGAACGGAAAAAATTATGTTAGCGCACCCCCGGAACTCGAATCTTCCGGCCCAAAGTCGCAGGTAGCCGGATCCTTTAGCAGTGCAGCGTGGCCATGTCTCTCTCCGCTTGGCCTACTGCCAATTGAAATTGACGGACAGGGTCTGGCGCTGTGGCAACGCAAGAAAAATCCGGGCGGGAGATCCGGCGCTCTCTACGCGGTATCTTTAAACAAGGATTTTGATCCTGATCATTTAGGAACCTTCTTGAGGGGCCCTTTGATGTCAGCGAGTTCCAAATTGAATACTGTTAAACTGTCGTTGTGTTGCACACTACCAAATGCCTAATTATAATTGAATAGCTGAAATATAAAGATACTAGGGGGGCCTACTGGGGGCCTGAGGGCGCCTCGCGCCCTCAGGCCCGCTTTGCGGGCCCTATACGCATATGTATAGGCAAAAATGTTCATCCATTTTAATACACCATTTTTTGTTCGAGCTGCATGGATTTCAAAATTTTTGACGTAACACTCAGATTTGTAAATGATGAGGAATAGCTGGATGTACATATACCTTGGACCTTGAACCTTGAACCCTGAGCGATGCACCGTTCCTCAACGCTTCGAATGAGGAGCCCTTCACGAGCTTTTCCATTGTTTTATTGTTTATTCGAGTCACTCAGGTAGAATCCCACACCTTGACGTTTCTAGCGGAAACGACATATCTCTCACGCTACTAACATTGGACTTAAGTGACACGAGCTTTAGAAGCTCTACAACATTAAAAGTTTGGGGTTTCATAATTTTTTGCACATCTATATCTACTACCGATGACATACATGTAAAGGTCATCCTTATCGGTCCGGCAGTTCGTCAGAAATAGTCCTTCCAAGATTTTGCTTGTAGCTGTATAATATAGATTTGGCTTCCATTTCAGAAACACATATCTACAATTTTTCACACGTATACAGCGAAACACACCTATCATAGATTTGATAGGACCATATTTAAAAAAAAATTCAGAATTGTGTTAAAAAATATTTCAAAACTTCTAGTTGACATTTACTTCACTAGAAAACGAATGAAGGCAGCTGCTCTCTAGAACAACCCCGGGGGGCACTCCGAGGGGGCTTATGCGGCACTCCGAATTTAGAAAGGTAATTTAATCCCCAAAATTTGCAGCACAAAATTTTCTTACTGCGGTACAAAATAGCACAAAATTTTCAGAGTATACGGCAAACTTTTTTCAAAAAATTAAAAAAGGGGCCCAAAATTCCGCAGCCCCCCAAAAATTGGGGGCACATATGACCCCCCGGCCCCCCTAATTTTGCAAACATTAAAAATTTATCTACGGCACAAAATAGCACAAAATTAGCCCAAAATTATGGCTTACTCCTTGGCTAAGAAGTCAGAATAGGGGGTTAAAATTTCTTCAGCCCCTCTCATTTGAAATGCTGCTACCCCCCTTAAATTTGCGGTACGAAATTTTGTTTCGGCGGCAATAAGTAGCAAGCACATAGTTATGGCATGGTTCGTTTTAGGAAATTCGAAAGTGGAGGGAGGCTGCCGTTACTACAGCCGCCTCCTCCCCCATTTATAGGATTTTAGGATTTTTAGGATTTTTTGCAGAACACAATTTGTCATTCACGGTACAAATTAGCAACAAATTATGAGGTCCTTTTTTTGAAAATTGCAAAATTTAGCGGCCGTAGAAATGTATCCATTTCGGAGCGTATTTTTGAATATTTTATTGCTCTTACGTGGCAGTTGTAGTCCGTCTCAAGATCGAAATCCTGGCCACGTGGTCATTTTCTGAGGGTTGGCAACGTCGTGACGACCAACGGTCGTTATACCCGTAAATTTCGGTGATTCCCCTGTCCGTATGAAGGCAGTGTCTCAGCCGCTAGCAACACCAATGATGACCTGCAAAGAGGTGCACATTGTTGCAACACTCAAGGTTCCCGTTAGAAAATTACCTTTTTCTAAGGATGGTTCGCTCGTGATGTAGACTGTGTCGCTCGGGCAGAGGAATAATGAACACATTTCATTATTGATTGAGTGAGTATTGTTGAGAGTAGCCATTTGTATCATAAATTTGCACATTATGTGCATAAAAAGCCTTATGCGTAAGAACAGCGGATGTCGCGTTTTCAAGATTTGAGAAAATCGCGTTTAAAATTTTCAAAGCTGTGCGTTTCGGTGTTTGTGCAGCTAATAGGATTCAGCTAAGGAACTCATTAAAGAACAAATCCTCCTTTAAAAAATAAGATTTTTAGCCTGTTTTTCAAACTGGCATTTTTGAAGTTTAAAATTTTTTTAATTTCAGCAGTCAATTTTTTCTTCTAAATAATAAGTTGGTTGTAGGGAGACTCAAGTTTGACTCTCCTTTGCGTTGAAATGCCGGGAGAAGTCGGGAGAGCCGGCCTTGGGTTGTGGACGTTAAGGACATAATAATAATAAGGAACAAACTATAATATCAGTCTTTTAAAATGGGGGAAACATTAAAGAGGGTGCCATCTTTCAAAGACCTACGTATGTCTACAACATACATTTAATTTGTATTACTATCGTCATGTGCTAAAATACACGATTCCTAAGGAGGTTAATGAGCTATTGCGAATTATTTAGCTCAAAATATATTATTTCAACGAATGTTGACATCCATTGATTTTAGATATAAGACGGGTTTTCATTCAAATCTGAATGAAAAATTATACCAGAAGTATGAAACTTAGTATCTTACACTTTTGAAGGCCACGGGATTCGAAAAATGCGTTATTCCTAAAAATGGCGGATGTTCAATAGGTATATCCTCTGCTTCATATGCAATCTCCCACGAGAACCGCAAAATTGGGCTACTGGGGCGACTTTTTATAGGAGTTACCTAAGTCAGAAAATGTCAACCGCACCTCAGCTCTTATGCTTTCAACGAGTCGGTTATTCATTCAAATCTCTTTAAGACGAACAGCCGCGAACAAGAACCAGCTAACCAGCACATATCAGGAGTAATTTTCTGTGCGCCCACTCCTTAAAATTTGTTTCATTCCTCCCTTAATTATGGAGTATAGTTCGTTCGCACATCTCGTTGTAGAAATCATTTATTACAAAGCAACATGCAGCGGAGATGTAGTACTAGGCTCGCACGAAAAATATGAATGAGCCCAGGCTGCTGAGGCACCACGCTGGCCACGACAAGGCCATCGTGAAAACCTCAAGATAGAAAATAGAAACTAAAAGTGCCTGGAAACCACCTCGGTTAAGGGGAGGTCTCGGAGAATCGGCAAAATGAACAAGTGACTATACATCGAGTAGCGGCGCTGCGTTTCGACCTTTGTCATACCGCATACTTCGACCGCGATTCTGCCTCTGAATCAACTGCTTGCTGCCTCGTCAAAACAATGAAAAGCCTTCCAGGTACTTATTTCCGACGTGGATACCACGTGGTCAGAGCTCGGTCGGAGAAATCGAGGAGCCGCGGCGCCGCGGCTGAGCTGTCCTTTGTGCCTTTAGCAAAATATTTCCTCCCTAGTCTTGCGACTGGGTTTAGTTCGCAAAAGAAAGGTCAGGCGGTATGCTGACCTGAAAACTGACTCCAAGTTGAGCAGAAAAATTCAGTTTTTTCAAACGCGCTTCAGTGCCTCATTGTGAAATCATGCAACACTGAGAAGGGCTCATTATCATTGGGATGGATAAACGGTTTCCCGTAAACAATACACGCTGTCTGTCAATAACCTGCGCTGTGTCAGTCAGTCAGGGGCGGCGCGGCGGCGCGGTCAGGGATGAAAGTGAGAAGCAAGAATAATGTTGTGACGGCGCGGCGCGGCAACATGCTTTCGGTCCGCCTTGATTTCATTGTAGCCTCACACAAAATATTAGAAAAATCTTACCCTATTCGTTGCTCCTCTGACGTAAGGGCGTATCTCTATTTCCACGTGAGCCCTGAAAGGCATAGAGTTGTAAGGAGAACACTGCTCACGCGGCAATTGAGATACGCCTTTACGTCAGATGAGGGACAACGAATTTTCCGTGCTAAAACGGAAGGTACTTACAATCAGATGAACAGTTACTCAGTCTGAGGAATTAGTTTTCTCTCGAGTAAAAAGACACTTGAAGGTGATTCGATGGACGCCATATTTTGTGTCAAAACGACATGCGATATACCGCATCGATTGGTTCCATTTTTTTGTAGCTACTATCGTCATTTTTCTCGAATTTTGAGATCGCAATTTGTTGGCAGGAGACTCAAGAATTCACTTACCAATTTTGACAAACAAATTCAACGTATTAAAGGCGTGGTTTTTTAAAATGAAATTATCGCATTCAATACTGATATCAAAACAGCACTCGCTTGTGATAGTTTTCCCCTGAAAAAACTACGCCCTCATTACGTTGAATTTGTTTGTTAAAATTGGTCAGTGAATTCTTTAGTCTCTTGACAACAGAATCATGATCTCAAAATTCGAGAAAAATAACGAGTAGCTAAAAAAATGGAACCAATCGATGCGATATATCGTATGTCATCCTGACACAAAATATGGTGTCTATCAAATCACCTGGATGTAAAATGAATACGAGAACCCCGATATTGCATGCCAAAATGCAGCATGATTAATTTTTGGAAAGATTATTTACGATTATTGGTTCATTTATAATTTTTATTAATGTGGTTCCTTTAGAGCTGAAACCTTTCGTTACACACGATGCGACCAAGATGAGCATCTTTCCGTTCCAGTTCGGCCTTGATATCAGATTTTTTTTATTTTCCTCCTCATTTTGATAGTGACTATAAGTTTTACCAAGAATTTTCTTCACTTTCCCCGTTAAAAAAAGAATAATCTTAAAAAATACGAATTCCTATCCGAAGGAATTACATGTACAGATCTTAAAACATTCCTACTATTTTTCCGTTATTTTCTTTCCAGCGGTAGACCACCTGTACTTGTAGACGATTCGTGCTCACAATCAGTTTGGATTTCAAAAACTGAACATACAGATTTAAGTTGTGTTTTTGTAAGAGTTTGTCTCAATATTTTAAAGGTCTGATGAGTTGCGCGTGGTGCAAGAATGCCTTCAAAAATCGTTCATACTAAAAGCAAAACAGACGGCCCTCATGAGTATAAACATTTAAACATCTGTTCTGAACTCTTTTCGATGTATATTAGAAGTCATTCAGAGCCATCTTTCTTTCCGAGTTCAAAAGCGACGCGAAACTATTTTTTCGTAGATCTAGTTCATCCAGATCTCTGCTAAACTACTGGCAGTTATCGGATGCAGACAACGAAAAATGAATGACAGTGATTTATGGCCTCTGCAGGTATTCTAGCAGACATCTGACAGCACCGGCAAAAAATACGAGCTACCAGAGGACTGTTAGAGTTCTGGCGCAGATCGTCGGTCTGCGGCGTACTTCTGCTAGACATCTACCAGACATGGAATGCAGAATTACCCTTTTTCTTTTCGAAAATTTACCTGATTCTCTACGTAGATTTCTGTTAGAGGGACACTAGACGACGAAAAGAAATATCTACCAACATCTGCCGTAGATCGCTAGATAAGTTTGCTACATGGGAAGTACTAACTAAAACTTTGGAATACTAGGAATTGAATCAATGAAGTTTTATCAGCGAAAAAATTCATTTTAATTTGTTAGTTCAAAGTCTCAAACAAGGGAGGGTTAAAATAGAATAACATCCTCCCTTCACCCTCAAACTAAACTTCAACTGTGATGTTCAACTCGACTTCTCAAATGATTGGAACTTTTCCCGGAATCTTTGAAATTCCCGGAAATTCTTGCTATTTTTGAAATCTTTTGGCATTTACTCGGAATTTCGGGGTTTTCTGTCAGTTTGGCCGATTATTTGATCAAATTTGACGATTTTCAAATGAATCCGGGCGTATTTCGGATTTTTTCCCCGGAACTTTTGAAAAATCGGAATGAATTCCGGAAACCCCGAACCTTTAGTAAAATAAAATGTCAGCTCTGAAATCTCGCGGCTCCGCTAGCCATTTTTGAAATTTTTGCATTCGCTCGGAATTTCGGGGTTTTCCGTCAGTTTGACCGATTACTAGATCAAATTCCAGGATCTTCGGAAATAAATCCGGGCGTATTCCGGAATTTTCCCCCAGAACATGGAAAAATCGGAATTTTTCTCGGTATTTTCAGAAATTGGAAGTAATTTCGGAAATCTCGGAATCTTTTGTAAAATTTCGGAATTTGCCCCGAAACTTTTGAAAAATCGGATTTTTGCCGGAACTTTGGGAAATCGGAATTCATTCCGGATACCTACCGCGATTCAAAAATTTCTCGGAACTTGAAGAAATTGGAATTAATTCCGGAAATCTGCGAATCTTTTGGTAAAATTTCGGATTTTTCCCCGAAACTTTTGAAAAATCGGATTTTCCCCGGAACTTGGGGAAATGGGAATATATTCCGGATATCCTGGAATCTTTGGTAAAATAAAGTGGCAGCCCTGAAATCTCGCGGCTCCGGTGGCAGAGGCGAGAGGTCAACGGTGGAAGGTGGTGCCCGTTCGTGGAGGGTCCGGAGCTCTCGAGCAGCTCCGGATTAGTGTCCGAGAGTGTCCTCATCTTCGAGTGCACGTCTCGCGCTTGAACTTGGAGCTCCTTCGTCTCGTCTTCCCGACACTTTCGGTTACATTTATTAATTCCTCGCACCCGAGAGTCACGCGAAACCAACGCCGCACAGTGGACCGAGTCAACAGGAGAAATCGGACAAAATTTTGGAACTTTGGAAACTCATATCTTGGCAAATTTGAAACAAAAAAGTTTAAAAGTGATTCCACTAGTTATTTCGTAAATTTTCCTGTCCAGGGTGTCTACAAGTCCGGAATTTCCAAAAAGTCCGAAAATAGTACTGATTTTCTAAGGGCGGTCCGGATGTACTGAAATGTGCGGAAATTCCGCTAGAAGGTCCGGAATTTTTCATTCTTGTCGCAGTTTGAGAGAGAAATTCAAAATGTTGAAATTTCTCGAATTTCGTCAAATGGAGGTACTGAAGAAGTACTGAATTTTTCCGTTGGGGTGGCACTGAATTTCTCGGGAATGTACTGAAAAAGCACTGTAACAGTAATGCTTTTTGGCCAGTCTCTTTAAGTAGTCACCCTGATCAGGATTTTCCTGATTCTATCAGGATTTGAGGTCAACCAGGATTTAATCCCGATTTCATCAGGATTTGAGAAAAGTCGGCCGTTCGATTAAATTTTTTTATCGAGTTTTTTTTGTGATACTAATTTTTCTCCGCAAAAAATCAGGATTTGATAAACTGTAAAATCAGGATTTAGCAGTCAAAAACCAGGAAAAATCAGGATTTTCCAAAATGAAAAAAAAACTAGACTCCCCGCTGTCAGAAACACCCTGTGATGTTGAAATTGTGACGGAATAAACATCAAAATTTGAAAGTTTAGCCAAAAATTTAATGCCTCACCTCTTTTAATAGATCGTTCTACTGTGCGCTGTCGCCCTCGCTAAATTGTCACCGTGTCGCCGGGCGTAACTTCTAAATTGTTTTAATGAAAGCTCGCGCTCTGCGAGTTTCTTTTATCGCCTCCGTGAAGGGGTTTCGAGTCATGAACGCAGTTCAAGAAGGATCGACCGCGGTTTTGGACATTCCAAACCAAGAAGCACGCAATCTTTGGTTTTAACCCATGTGTCCATCGATGTATTAGAGTTGAATACGTCCAATTTTGAGCTGCTGCACAGAAAATGCACAAAATATAAAATGAAAAATTTAAGTGCTTCGGAGATCATAAAATTTGGCACGGAACATAATATTTATAAAACACACATTATATTTTCCTTAAATACATTATTTTCCCCATCACTTTATATGAGAATAATCCATACAGGATCCGCGAACATTTCAAAATCATGAGTTGAAAAACGCTGACTCCGCGAGTTTCACAATACTAGAGCCTAATACAGAGTGGAGCGGCGTGCTGCCGGCGCGAGAAGCGCACCGGCGCCTACAAACCTACAGGGATACTTCACGCATTGCGCAATGCTTGAAGTATCCCTGTAGGTTTGCAGGCGCCAATTCGCGTCGCGTGCTGGCCGGCCGCCTGCCGCGCCGCAGTGTGCCACGGCGCCTCCAGCAACTATTTCACAACAGAGGTGTTGTACTGTATCATACAAAATCGAAGGCGTTCCAACATTTTAAGAATGACAAGCACCATTATCAGGATGAAGGGCGATCAGAATTATACGTCAGTAATAGCATAGAGCACATAGAGTCGTAATGCAAGTGGGAGCAGCTGGCGCCACTTTTAAGCATTTTCTAGGTCCCGAATTCCGAGATTCCTGTGCGGCGCCGGGTCCCTTTTTCGATACATAATCGATTGTTTGCAATACACAAACACAATAATTAATCAACAAAGCATAGCTACATATCTTGCAAAATATATTAAAAAAAATCTTAATCTAATTCTTATACTATAAATAAACCAACAAATATTAACTATAGACCTATACCCCATTATTTTTTGGATATTACTGTTGTTTAACCGGTTGTTACTGTTGTTTCTGTTGTTTGACCCGGCCATATCTGAATTAATTTCGATTATTCCGAGCCAAAGTGCAATTGGCAAAATTCCGGAAAAATTCCAATTTTTCAAAAGTTCCGGGGAAAAACACCCGAATTCAGTTCCGGAGATCGTCAACTTTGATCAAGTAATCGGCCAAACTGACAAAAAAACCCGAAATTCGAAGAAAATGTCAAAACATTTCAAAAACAGCTATAATTTCCGGGTATTTCAAAGATTCCGGGAAAAGTTCCAATGGAGATGTTGCATGTGTGAGGAATTTGCGATTTGACTGTTAATACATAGGTAAAAGTTCGCGAGAAACACGATGATGCCACTGGTTTTCTCTGAAATCAACTCCCAAGCTCAAAAAAAAGCTCTCAAGTTGAGGCCAAAATGGAGGAGATATCCCACCCTACCCCGAGAGTCCACCTCTACATCAAGACAAACTCTCCATGCAAAGAAGGGGAGCAAATACATTAGCAGGGCTGCCACTTTATTTGGGGACTCCAAAACTGAAAACACGGCAACCCTGTCAATGTATTTGCTTCCTATCTTTGCATGGGGAGTTTGTCTTGATGTAGAGGTGGACTCTCAGGATAGCGTGGGATATCTCCTCCATTTTGGCCTCAATGTGAGAGCTTTTTTGAGCTTGGGATTTGATTTCAGAGAAAACCAGTGGGACCATCGTGTTTCTCGTGAACTTTTACACTAGAATCAATTTTCAAATCGCAAATTCCTCACACATCCAACATTTCCATTTTTTGAAAATTTCTGCAATTTGGAATTAATTCCGGGAAATGGCAGCCCTGCACCGCTCGGATTCGCCCAATTAACCGGCGTTGAGCAAGCCCGAAGACCCGGCAAAAGCCAATCGGGGAGGATGGATGCGGAGGGCGGAGGGGAGGGGGTGCTTTCATTGAAATCTTGTCAAATTAGCAGCTCGGCTTGGTGAAGATCCCCGATTGCGGAATGAGTATTCGTCGCACGCGTTCCGCGTTTCGTGACGCTGCAGTCGGTCCCCTTCGCGCGGAAAAGCCAGCGGAGGTTTAGCTGAAAGGAAAGCGGATCGTCCACACAAAGTATAGCGCAAATCCGTCGTTCCCGCATGTGTGACCGTCGGCGAGAGAAAGCACTCTAGTAGACGGAAACATGAGCATGCACCTTCCCGGAGGTGCGCTTTTCGTCAGCAGGCGGATGGGTGGAATGGAGATGTTGCATGTGTGAGGAATTTGCGATTTGACTGTTGATTATAATGTAAAAACTCGTGAGAAACACGATGTTACCACGGGTTTTCTCTGAAATAAACGCCCAAGCTCACAAAAAGCTCTCAAGTTGAGGCCAAAATGGAGGGGATATCCCACCCTACCCTGAGAGTCCACCTCTACATCAAAACAAACTCTCCATGCGAAGATAGGGAGCAAATACATTGACAGGGTTGCCAGGGTTGTATTTGCTCCCTATCTTCGCATGGAGAGTTTGTTTTGATGTAGAGTGGACTCTCAGGGTAGGGTGGGATATCCCCTCCATTTTGGCCTCACTTTGAGAGCTTTTTTTTGCGCTTGGGAGTTGATTTCAGAGAAAACCAGTGGCACCATTGTGTTTCTCGCGAACTTTTACATAAGAAGCAACAGTCAAATCGCAAATCCCTCACACATGCAACATCTCAATTGGACGTATTTCTGTCAAACGGAACTAAGTGCCATAGGAGGAGGGAGGTAGAGGGGGGCTTAGATTGGCGGCAGAATCGGGCGTCGGGTTCATTCCATCCTCGCAATGCTTTTCCATGGCGCTTAGTTCCGTTTGACAGAAAGCGCGATCCGGCATTCCAAATTCCTCAAAAGGAACTCAAATTGGCGCTTATAGTTCTGTTTGATAGAAAAACGTCCAACTGATAGACACAGCGGTAGACAAAGAGAACTAAACTAAACCGTGAGCGAATTTTGACTCGCGAATACAAATCTCTGACGGAAAATGTCGCGTAGAACACGGTGCTCACTTGAAAACCACGAAAAATAAACTCGGAAAACGAGAAATACGCAGTTCAAAAAGCGCAACTTTCCTGCAAATTGAAAACGCCCCGGATTCGCGCTGAACCGAAAAATGTCATCCGGTACCAATCAGAAGCGAACAGGGATTTCTATAACTTCCATCAATTGTCTTTCTACTCCTCGTGTACATAGGAACAATAGATAAGTGGACATATTTATGCTAGAAGCAACTATGTGCAAGTGGAAAGATGGGGCGTGCTCGTGGTGAGCTGGATAAGAAACAATGTAAAAGTGGATATAGTTCCTTTTGAGAAAATGGAAAAACGGGAATTTTAATTAAATCAAAAGGAGCTGAGCGCTAACTCGTGAGCCGTGGGCATGTGACAAGAGCGTTGTGGACAGGGCTCATGAGTTAAAGACCGCCTTGCCCGTCGTTGTCGCTCCCGTCGTTGCCGCTGACGTCACTGGCGCTTTATATTTCCCATCCATTCTTATAGCCCGAGCACTAACGAGCACACCCCATCTCCCATCTTTCCGCTTGCACATAGTTCCATTTAGCATAAATACATCCAAATTGAATATGGAGCGATCTTATTGGTTAATTTGGGTAGTTTTTATATATATAATATTTCCTACCGGTGAACATGTAATATTTGTGACGGGTTATGACACTATGGAGGCGTAAAGTATTCGACTCATTCAGATAATGTTCCCCTCTTGTCTTAGCAGATCAAACCTCCCTCCCGTACACTACAACTCTGCAATTTGCCTTTTTCGAGGGTGAAGTAAAACCGACGTTTTCTCGGTTGAGGCAGGAGGTACTCAGAGGCACTGCACGATACTTTTACGTCCCAAGTCAACGGATCAACGTTTCTATGTATATTTATCCTTTCCTACACCCTCCCTTCCCTCCCCCCGCTCGGAAGCGCAAGTAGCGAGAAAAACAATACATTGACACTAATTCCAAAGGAGAATGATATGAGCCCCGGAGAAAGGGATGATACGGCTATGCGATGGGGATCGTAAAATTTGCGCCGTGTGGTTATGCAACGTTGCCCGTTTTCCCGCTTGAAATCTGTATTTTCACGTCGATTCCTAAGAGAGGATCCGTCGATTCGGCAACACTGCTTCTGACAGCACGATTGCGGTTTTTTAGTGCTCGTTATTTTAATGAAAAATTTATCAGCGTTTGGAACATTGTTGTCGGCCCGCGCCGCACGGTGGAACGAATCTCTAGGGCGTTCACATGTGTATTCTTGCCAAAAAATGTAAATTTTTCTGTTAATTTTGTTGCATAGTAAATTTTAAGGGGAGATTCGTGATGGGATTACTACGCAAAACCTTTAAAAACCTCTTTCAAACATCGAAGTATTTGCGAAGGTAAGCTTTAAAAGCTACCGCATTATGTCTGAACTCTCTCATCGACTCGCCCCACTGTTCGACGGTTTCCTTTTATCTCCCGTCTATCAGTATATTCTCACCCGTGACGTCACTCGTTCATATATTGTGACGGTGACGTGATATCCCCTCAGTCGGGTGTCTTATTACGTGATCTTGTCGGAAAGAAAATCTCGCTTTAGTGATGAAAACGATCAAGCGGATATCATTTTAAGGGGATAGTCGTAATTGTATGATGTATACTGCCGTGCTAAGGAATAACGCCGTATGAGCCATCAGGCGTTGGCAGATTTGCCGCGGCAAATCACGAATTTTCAGACAAATTTGTGAATATTTCTCCTCCGATTTTTCAGAGGATTTCGTTTGTGATCTAATCTAAAAAGTCTCGAAATTTCCAGGAAAAATCTCCTTAACTTTCTTCCAAAATAAATCTTTTCTGTAAGGAAATTTGGCAACATTCAAATGCTTTTACGGCATTTTTACTTAGCACGGCAGTATGAGAGAGCTGCAATGGATCACTAGACAAGGTACGAATTTAAGCATTCCGGTACATGTTTCTTAACCAAAATTTCACGTAGAACACGATTCGCGCAACGAAAATTACTGAAACCAACTCCTTACGAAGATATTAACCTTTTTATTTCACATTGGTTACGAGGAATTTGAACTGCCCGCTCACAAGAAACTCAAAGCTCTACGTGAGTCAAATCGCGCACGACAACGGTCTCAGCAAGTTTCTTAATCGAGCAATATTCATTTCCCACCATGTGTTGTTCGAACTATAGGCAATTTGCTATAGCTGAGCCAAAGCGTCAAGATTGAGGTTGCCAGATTTTTACATCGCGCAGAGACTGTCATGATAACGTTTAGCGCGCGATGTGAATCACGTAGAGCATTGAGTTTTCATGAGCGGGTGGTTTGAATTCACGCATCAAGAATCATTAAATATCGTTGTGAGGAGTTGATTTCGATAATTTTCATTGTGCGCATCGTGCTCTACGTGAAATTTTGGTTACGGATCATATATCAGGGTGCTGAAATTCGTACCTTGTCTAGTGGTCCATTCAATGTCTGAAGCATTGGTTTCTTGACCCTCATTTGCAAATGCAGTTTGCTTGCAAAAATGAAGTTTTTACTCTGTTTAGTCTATAAATGATTGACTAAATGTAGAAAAAAGCTCATTTTCTTCTACTTTCGATTGCAGCCTAAAATATCCATTGTAGAGAACACACTTAAGATTAAAGTAATAATGATACCCATCTTTTTTAAGATTTCATCTCTCAGTTTCGAATGGTGCCCTTTATCGTTGCACGATGCTACATGCTATTGAGCTTATTGGACACTGAAAAAAATGAGTTAGCGTCAGATGACTAAAAATGGTTTCTATACACTAACTCAAATTGTGTGATTTGGACACACATGATTTTTGGTTTCTGTACACTAACCACTATTAGTGCTGGAAACTAATTCCGCTACTCTAATTCGCATTNCTCTAAAATGAAAAAAAACAAGCGGGAAAGTTCTAATACTGTCGTATTAGAAAAGCGCTCAGGTGTTAGTAAATGTATATAATGAAGAAAGGACGTATAAACTCCGTCGACTTGGCTGGGAAATGGAAATAAAAAATCAGCTGATAGCAAACAAAGGTTACCAAGGAAACCGTAAACGCGTATTTTTGTTTCCCGAAAATGAGTTCACCGTTGAGCTCATCAGGAGCGTTTTTTTAGGCTTCATTTGAGTTCAACGATCAATTTTGATAAGAATTACTCTACCGCTAAGAAATGTTCTTATAGACAAACGATCGAAACTACCTGCGCATTACGTTAAAAGCATAAAATACAGTTTTCCCAGCTTTATTTATTTTAAAAATGGACCCCCCCAAAAAGCCTACACATCGATGAGCTGGTGCGCCATTTAAACGCATTAGCACTAGTATACTAGTACTCTAGAGGCAAGTCGAAATCAAAAAGCGCTGCCTATCGGCTGTGCGCTTAAAAAACATGTGTCATATCTCCAAAATCTAAATAAAGCGGGCTCTTTTAGGGACTTTCATCTGTCGATAGCCGCAAAAATCATGAAAATCGGCCTAGTAGAACTCTAGAACGAACTGTGACAAAAAATTGAGAATTTGAGATTTTTTTTTATCATCAAATATAAAACGTTCATCTTATTTTAATGATGATATCAGGGCGAACGTCGATCACGTAGATTTACCCCCGGTTCGCGGGAACCGCTGAAATTGTCAGGCCCGTTTTCAGCTGCCAAAAACGCGTCGCTCTAATTGGAGTACGATTCGACCCATCGGCCGGTTACGGTTGCAGCCCCACCCCTCGTCAGCGACCCCATCATCTTTCCTGGCACTGATGAATATGGGATGCTAACAAGAAGTGAAAACGTGATCGCTATCAGAGATATTTTATTTTAGAAACGCGGTACTAACATTCCAAACAACGTCAGAGTTTTAAGAATTTTTTTTTTTCTTTTTACTACTACTTCAAATGGACTACCTTTTGCAATCTGGAACTATAAACTCTGGCTCTTCTGGAAAAACACTTATGTGCATACTGCCCTACAACGCAAAAACGCCGTAAACGCCATTTTACATTTTTTGGAAACAATGTATCATAGCAGAAAAACGTGTGTACTTTGGGACAATGTTTTTTACTTTTGCAAATACTTTCAAGAACTTAACCTGAAATTTGAGGTGCATGGGCAAAACAATTTATATTTTATAAAGTGTTAAGTTCCAAAAAACGAAGGAAAATCTTGATGGATTTACGGCGTTCTTGCTTAGCACGGTAGCATAGGGAAACTAATGGCACATACGTTGTTTTTAAACCGGGCTAGAATTTATAGTTCCAAATTGCAGAATGTAGTCCAAATAGCCCACAAGTTACATTATTCATCACACAGAGAATAAAAATCACCCGAGTTTTCGAGAAATGACGTTTGGTAGTTTTCCATGTGTATAAATGAAGGATGACAGACAGTCTGCAAAACCGCTAACCGAGACACGCATCTCAGCAGTCTCATCAGCGATATTATAGTAGGATGAAATTTGAGGTATTTTAATGATATTGTAACGAATAACGTCACACAGTGTCCGAAGACTAGCGAATGATTGCGCCAACATTCCTAAGATTTTGTGTGTTTTTACCAATAGAGAAGATTACGTAAGGTAGGCTTATACCCCCTTATTCCCTCACTGAATTCATGAAAGCTCCTATATTTTGCCGTGCTGAGGAAGAACACGGAAAAAATTAAATTGCTGATTAAACAATTCAATTGCTAAAAAGAGTGACTGCAATATTTCAACGTAGATTTCACAAAACAAAAAAGTAGCATTTTTGTGTTGTGAAATCTACGTTGAAATATTGCAGTCACTCTCTTTAGTGATTTAATTGTTAAATCGGCAACTTAATTCTCTCCGTGAACGCCATATGAACATTCGAGAGTTACCAAATTTTCCCGAATAAAACATGCATTTTTGAAGAAAGCTGTGCGTATTTTGCCTAAAATTTATCCGATATTTTAGATTTAATCGGGAACGAAACTGTCTGAAAAATTGGAAGCAAAATATTCAGAATTTTCCGAGTGAATTCGTCGTTTATTAAAGGCAATTTAGGAACGTGTGAAGGCTCATACGGCGTTTTTTCTTAGCACGACAGTATTGTCCGTGATGGACTCATATTAAAATGAATGGGGATATTACGACGTTAGAGTCTACATGAGGCGAGCTAGCCAGGAGCGCGATTAGCGGACGCTGGAAGCGGACCAATAACAGGCCGTCATTGCTCCGACGCGTGACGTCTCTGTGGACGGCATGACGTTGCGGTAATGACGTTCGTCCCGGGATGTCGGTTCAACTAATCCGCAACCGAACGCCTCACAGTGGATCGAGTCAATGGTAG
Source organism: Bemisia tabaci (assembly GCF_001854935.1). Taxonomy (NCBI): domain Eukaryota; kingdom Metazoa; phylum Arthropoda; class Insecta; order Hemiptera; family Aleyrodidae; genus Bemisia; species Bemisia tabaci. The sequence goes on from NW_017564154.1 coordinate 3,019,375, forward strand.
GTCGAACATGTAACTTTTCACAAAAACAGCGAATGGGCTACTAGACAAGGTACGAATTTCAGCATTCTAAAACATGTTTCTTAACCAAAATTTTACGTAAAACACGATGCGCACGCCGAAAATTACAAAAATCAACTCCTTACGAAATTATTGAATGATTCTTGATGCGTGAATTCAAACCACCCGCTCATGAAAACTCAATGCTCTACGTGATTCACATCGCGCGATAAACGTTATCATGACAGTCTCTGCGATATAAAAATCTGGCAACCTCAATCTTGTCACTTTGGCTCAGCTGTAGCAAATTGCTTAAAATTTGAACAACACATGGTGGGAAATAAACATTGCTCGATTGAGAAGCTTGCTGAAACCGTTGTGGTGCGCGATTTGACTCACGGAGAGCTTGGAGTTTCTTGTGAGCGGGCAGTTCAAATTCTTCGTAACGAATGTGAAAGAAAAACGTTAATATCTTCGTTAGGAGTTGGTTTCAGTAATTTTCGTTGCGTGAATCGTGTTCTCCGTGATATTCTGGTCAAAGAACATGTATCAGAATGCTTAAATTCGTACCTTGTCTAGTGGTCCATTGTAAAACTAGATGGACCCTTAGCCCCAGAAAAAATCGGCATCTCGTGTTGATACAGGGAGTAGAACTCATAGTAGCCGACACTTGCAGTTAACATTTTTTGATTAGTTTTCCTTCGAGTTACATTTATCAAAATTTCGGATCGAGGATTTGCAATCTCTTTAGAAATTAAGTGCAAGCCGCCAGCGGGCTGATAATCGACATTTATTTACGAAACGATAGACAAAGAATGGACAAGAGAACAAGAATGATAGACAAGAATTTATGAAAGGATGCGTGAAATTATGGGAGTTGAAAACAACATAGTGCATGACATTTTCACAAAATAGCTTGTCTGGTATGGTCATGTGCAAAGGATGCCAGATGATAGGTTGCCTAAGAAGGTTCTGGATTGGGTCCCTCCTGGCAGAAAGCGCAGGGAATTAGGTAGGAAATGAGGAGATGCAATCTGTCGGAGGAGCTCTGGTAGGATCACTATCAGTCGCGGTTGGGTGTCGCAGAGCGCACAGAAGCACTATAAGAGCGACTTGTTAGTTAGTTAGACAAAGAATACGGAAGGGACGTGGAGATATATTATCAGAAAAATTGGTGTTGGATCAGGAAATTTCAAGTGAGTCAAGCATTGTTCAACTACATGCAGTGTTTGTACATGCACATGCAAAAGTAAAATATTTGATTTAGTTCGCCAAAGATGTTAGTTCTTAAAGTCAAACAATTGTCACTTTATTCCCGCCAGAAATCAGGAAATTTATCATTTTTAAAATTTTAGGAAAAATTAGGAAATTTTCAGGAAAATCCGCAGTGAAAGGGTTGACACCCTGTAATAACAACTGACTCAGTTCGCCCTGATTCCTACCACTGTCAGTCTCATGATTCTAGATTCTAGAATCTAGTCAGCTCAGGTTCTAGTCTTAATGATTTAATTTAGATCTTCTGCTTTGCGTTTAGAATGGACCTGCAACTGGCCCGAGACGTTCTGGCCGTGTTCACACTATAATTTAACCGTATTACATACACTTATAAAACTATTTGTCTTCTCGTGTCACTTTTGGCTAATGTAGGAAGTAAAACATAAGCCAACACAAATTTTGTGTTGATTTTAGTACAGTTTGCACTGAATTCAGCGCAGAAAAACAATGGAGAGGCTGGGAAAATGCATTCCTCCGATTGCGACGTTGGTATTCACTACTCGCGCTTTTCATTTTTCCTCAAGAAAACCATCCGACATTTCCTCTTGAAATTGTCAACCGAAGAATCAGGTTATTTCGTATTTTATTTCCCGTATTAACCAAACTTTTATGTTGAAATTTCTCTCTGTGCACATTTTTGGCGTTTTCTACCTCGTATTATTTTGATGATCCTGGCCATTACGTCTCATTTTCTGAGCAGTCATTCACCCAACACGGTTTATCGTCGTATCCTATACGTGAAAATGAGTATTGTTACCCGCTATGTAATTGTTTTATTATTCAGTGTGTTTACAGTCCGGAATTTCCGGGAAGTTCGGAAATAGTACTGATTTTTAAGGGCGGTCCGGAAGTTTTCCATTTTTGTCGCAATTTGAGAGAGAAATTCAAATTTTTAAAAATTTTCGATTTCCTTTAATGGAGGCACTGAAAAAGTCCTGAATTTTTTCGTGAAGGAGGTACTGAATTTCTTAGGAATGCGTACTGAAAAAGTTTTGTTAAAGTACTGATTTTTGGCCAGTCTGTTTTATACATCAAGTAGACACCCTGTTATTGTTTACCTTGAAATTTCCAGGTTTTTTTAGATTGATTTGCGAGCAAAATTGTTGGAAAAATCAAAGTAAAATATTCACGATTTTCCGTTTGGAATCAGTGGCGTGGCGTGCTTTACGATTTATCGATTGATGTGCCATTTGAACCTATAGGAAGGGATCGATAGACAGTGTGTTCGCAGCGAACACCTTAATAATCGATTCTTTACCATAGCTTTAAATGGAGAAATATCGATAATCGATCATTCAGGCCTCGCCACTGTTTGGAATTCGCTTTGAGTCGAAGGAAATATGGCAACGTCTGAAGGCTCATACGGCGTTTTTCCTCGGCGAGGCAGTGCGTATCTCGGTGAACGACTGCGCCTCAGGAATTGAAAAAAGAGCGACGGCTGACAACAATGGTCAAGGAATAAGCGACTCGTACTGCACCAAAATGCAGCGACGACCGTTCCATTAAGCTCGGAGCTACTCTCATATTTTATAGCTCCTGTCGCAGAGAGCACAAAAGAGCCAGAAGCTGACTTTCAAAGTTGGAAGAAATTATTTCGAGCGGGCCGCCGGCGAGGGCGGCAGCTTGAGAAAGTCTCCTCGTCCGCTCCGCGTGTGTTCTTCCTGTGATCGACGTCATATTCCGCCGTGCTAAGGAAGAACGCCGTATGAACCTTAGGCGTTGCCAGATTTCCTTTGATAAAACACGAATTTCCTGGTAAACTTATGAATATTTTCCTTTCGATTTTTCAGATAATTTTGCTCGCAATTTCATCTAAAGTTCTTGAAAATTTCAGGGAAAAATATCATTATCTTTCCTCAAAAATAAGCATTTTATTGAAGGAAATTTGGCAACTCTCGAATGTTCATGTGTTCTTCTCGTGATTGACGTCATATTCTGCCATGCTAAGGATGAACGCCGTATGAACCTTAAGCGTTGCCAAATGATATAACATGAATTTCCTGGTAATCTTATGAATATTTTCCTTCCAATTTTTCAGATAATTTGGTTCGCAATTTCACCTAAAGTTCTTGGAAATTTCAGGGAAAAATATTAATATATTTCCTCAAAAATACGCTTTTTATTGACGAAAATTTGGCAACTCTCGAATGTTCATACGGCGTTCTTCCTTAGCACGCCAGTATTCTGCCAGGCTGAGGAAAAACGCCGTATCAGCATTCAAGCATTGCCAAATTTCCCTGGATAAAACATGTATTTTTTAGGAAAGTTATGCATATGCTCCCCTGAAATTGTCAGCTATTTTAGATAAAATTGCGAACAAAATGGTCGGATAAATTTGAAGAAATATTATTCAAATCTTACCAGTAATTTCGTTTCGTACTGGAGGAAATGTGGCGACGCCTGAAAGTTCACACAGCGTTCTTCTTAAGCAAGGCAGTATCATCAAAGAGGGCCTTCGGATGTTCCTGAGAGCAATTCATACACAAAAGATACCTATGAAATTATTACTCTTTTTAGTCTTTAATTTTTCCTTCTTGAAAGCATATTTTAATCAAGGAAATTATCTGAAGAATGTCGAGAGCTAACGAACAATACCGCCGATCTGACAATTTTGGCAGAAATGAGTTGGCGACATCGCGTCATTCTACCGTATGGAATACGCAAGCTGATAAATTTCGTTTTTCCAATTCTGTATCGGAGCGGTTCAATGACGCTGTAATGTATGTAAGAATTGTAAATATAACCTTAAAATTACAAAAAGGGCGACATTTTTTCTTCGCTATGAAAAATCGATAGTTTGCAGAAAACTTCAAGGAATGATATTGATTTGTTCTTCAAAGAAATAAAATGGGAGCGTAGATTTTTAAACACCACAAACGAGATAGATACTCTAGTAGTTTCACTGTCTTTACGTTCTCCCGAAAATAAGCCAGGAAAAGTAGTTCCTTAATACGAATTGTAATCCAATTTCATATGAATTGACCGTCGGTGGATTCATCGGGCTTTATTTGGACCGCGTTAAACAGAAAGGAACCAAGCCACATCAGCTATTGCCAAATCTAACAGGGAAATTGTATTTTTTACGAGAGAACGTTAGTGCGGATTTCTTTACAAATTTTCAGGAATTTGCTTCGCACAGTGGAGAAAATCCACTGAAATTTGCACAAAAAACCGCACAACCGTTCTCATGTAATAAATTAAATTGCCCAATTAAATTTGGCGATAGCTGATGTGGCTTTCTGTTCCTTTCTGTTCCTTTCTGTTTAACGCGGTCCTTTATCCAGTGAGAAACTACTTTTCTTGACTCATTTATAACAATACCTATCTCCAAAGGGAATCTAACCCGGGGAATGTCGTTTTTAATGCTGCTTACTGTCGCTCCCCATCGCGAAATTTATTCCAACTGTTCTCCGCTGTTTAGTTTCCGATGATCGCTCAGCGGAGCGGAAGTCGGCCGAGGTGCGAAATTTCCGCTACGGGCGGGCAAACAAGCAGCAGCGTTTTTCGAATTACGCGTCATTATTCTGAGCGATGGCTCGAAACCGGAACGGACCCGCGCGCGGCGGCGGCGCTCCGGGGGGGGGGGGGGGGG
>NW_017564154.1:3024249-3082619 GCF_001854935.1 Bemisia tabaci
CGCCCCCCGAGGGGCGCCTGCGCCGCGGACCCCCCGCAGCCTCGGAAGCTGCCGGCCCTCGGCGAGGCTCCTCAGTCTGTGCCGTCGACCCACAGAGCGCAGAGGATGTGATCCGTCGGGCCCGCTCCAGTGCGAACGTCTCATGAACCCGCACGAGGGATGGGGCCCCGGGCCCCCCGGCCCCCTGGGCCCGTGGGCCCCCGCGGGACCCCCCGTTCACGTGGTGGAGCCGCGCGACATCGCGGCCTACCCGCCGGCCCCCGAGTGCCCGATCCACAGCCCTCACCGCTACCGCTACACCAACGGCGGCCCGGGCTTCTTCCCCGCCGGGCACAGGTACGCCGTCCGCCACCCGCCGCCCCCCATGCCGGGGCCCCCCGTTCACGTGCCCTACCCCCCGCCCCCTGTGCACCTCAACTACCACCGACACCAGGATTACCACCACCAGGATTATAACCAGCAGGATTACAACCAGCACCAGGATTATAACCACCACCAGGAGTTTAACCTCCACCAGGATTACAATCAGGAGTACAATCATCATCTGCCGTATAACCATCAGGTACTACTCGCTATCATTCAAGTCCGCTCTTTGACTCGGAAACATAATTTATTTGTCGTTGTTTTTGTCTGCGCCGATGTCAGTGGTAAACGAAGGTTGTGCTCAGGGACACTGGAAAAAAAAAACACATTGGATCTAGAGTCCAGACTCTTAAAAACATCGACAAGAAATAGTACTCTTGATTCAATCAGAATCCAGCTTAAATCAAGAACCAAGCCTCTTAATTTAAGCGGATTTCGCTTTGATTCAAGCAAAAATCCGATTGAATCAAGAGTATTTTATCTTGTCAATGTTTTCAAGAGTCTTGACTCTAGATCGAATGTGTTTTTTTTTTTTCTTTCCAGCGAACTTACTTTCAATCTGGGCACGGGAATAAAGTAGACTCTCTTTTCGTTTAAACAAAAAAAATAAACGTATCCTCAGGTGTACTTGCTTAATGTTCTTGATTTTATGGCTGCATTTCTCTTTTTTTCTTTCTTCTAAACATGACTGAGGCTCTTTTAATCTGTCTCCAAACGTTACTCAGTAGGATTATTTGAAAAATACTATAAATACTTGACTAAGCATTAGTTTATGGAATGGAGTGAGGAATTCCAGGCATTCTGTTTAGCATTAACGGATCTCTTTAAGTGTTTGAATTACAATCTCCATGTCTTTTTTTCTTGCAAAGGAGCCCGTGTAGGAGTTAAAATATTAGTTATGAATGTGCCATAGAGCTGCCAGAGGGGCACATGCCAGTCGAAAATTCAGTTCGCGCTAGGTATGCATAAAGTATGGTAGATATGCACTCATGAAAGAGACAACTAGGTCTATAAAGTAAGTTTTTCCATCTAGATCAAAATTCAACAGGATAAAATTTAAAGTAAACCTTTGCAAAAGATAGCAATGGTTTGTCCCCACAAAAAATTGAAAATAAAAAAGAAACTGTTTTGCAAGTTTCGAAAAATTTTCTTCCTGTTTTTTTATTAGTTTTTGCAGAAGCAAATTATTGTAATCCTTTGCGAAGAGCTATTTCTAAAGTTATTCCGTTGAACTTTCTTCGAGATTCCAGAAAATCGTCCTTTTTATGACATTATGTCAAAAATCCTCCGAAGCGTCACCTAATCACCATGAACCAAAATATAACCATAACCTAATATAAACAATATGAGATCTGAATGCTGCCGCGCTATGGAAAAACGCCGTATGAACATTCGAAAGTTGCCAAATTTCCCCGAATAAACCATGCATTTTTGAGGAAAGTTTTGCATATATTTCCGTGAAATTTTCAGATACTTTATATTAAATTGTGAACAAAATTGACTGAAAAACTTGAGGAAGAATATTTACAATTTTCTCAGTAAATTCTGGTTTTCTTGAAGGGAATATGGCAACGTCTGAAGACTCACACGACGTTCTTCCTTAGAATGGCAGAGTGGAAAGGAGTTGCTTTAGGAACGACTATTGTTACGGCCCCCGATGCCACTGCGGTTACCAGAGGTGGATCCAGCAATTTGGCAACACCGGATTTCCTCAATTTAAACCTATGCTAAAAAATCGATTCTCGTCGGAGCATCTAGCCCCTCCAGGAATCGATACATTTCCACAGGTTTAAATCGAGAAAAGACAACATTGCCAATTTGCTGGATCCACCAATGGCGGTTAAAGTCATATCTTTATGAGTGGTCTGTTTTATGGCAAAGTTAAAATGAAGAAAACATCGCTGAAAAACAAGAGCACGGAGTATAGTTCTTGATTGGGCTTTTGATATTTTATGTGGTTCAGCGAATGTCCGAAATCCCGAGTCAGGCTAGGTTTTCGTTTTACTTTCAAATCAAGTTCCTCTACAGTGCTGCCCGATAAAATGCGAATAATTGAATTTATGAATTATTTATGTCTGGGAGCGCTTCTAGACTCCGATTTAATTTAATATTAAAGCAAGCGGCACTGTAGTCGTATATTGTCGGAAGAAGTATTATCGGATTGAAGCCGCATCTCCTTGGGAAGAAAAAATTGTAAAATAAATCTGGTCGAGGATTTTACTCTTTCGAGATTGAATTTCATCCTCTGTCGTGGCATCTGGCATTCGGCGTTGACACTCTTAAATGGAACTAATCACCCTAATTGACCCAGCACACAAAGCATTACGTTAAATTTGTCTTTTGTAATATTTTCTAAACGAATCCAAACTGAATTGCACTAGAATAAAGAATTAACAAGGCAGGAAAAACAAAGCCTGAATAAAAAAAAACGCAAAATTCAAAAACAGAAAGCTCAAATTGAATTAAAACCACGTAACAACAGCAAACCCCCCCCCATCCAAAGCTCATTAATAAGTGTTCAGAGACTATATTAGACCTTAATTGACACTACTTTCCAGTCTATCATTACTTATCCGATCCCTTCAAGAAATTCTGGCAAACCTCCTCGAAAAGTCCCTAGCCGTCGCTCCTAGCATATCTTATGACCTTTTTTACAATGCCTGGGACTTACACACATAATAAATTAGGCGTGCAGAATGTGTTCAATCGCCCGATCCGTGGATCACAGGAAACACTGTGCATCTGTACACTCCGGTAGGCGCAGTATAGGCAATTTCCATGTCGGATCGTGTAATGGTGTAGTGATTGAAGTGTTCTTACGATGTCGAAGGCGCTATATTGGGTGTCCGGGGTGATTCGAATGCACCTGTAGACAAGGTGCGAGTTTAAGCATTTTGATACACGATTCTTGAACGGAATTTGGCATGGAACATTATTCACGCAATGAAAATTACTAAAATTATCTCCTGACTAAGATATTACCGTTTGTATTTTACATAGGTCACGCTAAATTTAAAATCGCCGCTCACAAGAAAAGAAAACTACGAGAGACAAATCGCGCTTTACGAGGGGTTTTTTTTTTCTCTTTCTTTTTTTTGGTAGGCTTCTCATCGGGTAGTGTTCTTTTCCCACCCTGTGTATTTTCAAAGTGTGAACAATTTGCTACAGCTGAGCTAAAGCGGCAAGATAGAGGTTGCTATATTCTCAAATCGCATAGACTGTCTCGGCAACGTTTAGTTTGCGATTCAACTGAAGTAGATGATAGTCTTTTCCATCACTGAAAAGTTTGAATTTGTACAGAAAAAAATATTTCAGTAATTAGGTCGGAAAAATCGTGTTTTACGTACAATTTTGATCAAACATGTGTCGAACAGCTTACAATCCGACATCGTCCACCGATCGATTTGTGGATTCAGCGAATGAAAGTGGGAAGTGCTGAATTTTTTGCTGAAAACTCTGGGTTGCTTTGAACGTAGTATATATTTGAACGTATTTCTACCAAACGGAACTATATGCATTATGAAGTGAGGCCAGTCATGCATATATCCTTATGGCTCTCAGGGCTCATGTCTTAGTGCACATAGTCCTGTTTGGCAGAAATACGTCCATTTGTGAAAATTACTGCTCGAATATCCATTTTGGTGTAAAGTCGTCGCTCGGCTGGCAAAAGGGCGTCACTGCACTTTGAGATGAGCCAAGGGAATCATTGAATCGTATGGACGACAGAGCTCATCGCCAATGGTAGTTACGTCCTTATGTCAGGAAGGCAACGAAGTTTCTTGCCACCTTTCTGACGTCTGAAGGCTCATATGGCGTTCTTCTTTAGCACGGCAGATTTGGTGGTAACACACTTCCCCTTCTCAATGCGGACTCTTATTTTCTCTTTGCATGGTGTAAACAAGCGAGGCTCTGGCAACAATGGCCGCTATTTTGACTGATGATGTCGGCGTCCTTGTTGTGGGGTTCGCTCGCGCCCCTTAGCATAAAGCATTCGGAGGTGGCGCGCTCTATCTTCCATTAAAACATGCGAATGAGTTGTTGAATGACAAACGACCGAATGTGACGACTGTGCTATCCGTCTTACTTCTCCAGAGGCGTAACTTAATATTTCCGTTCGGAGCTTCATATTAGTGCCTCTCAGAACTCCGTCAGGAACGAGAAATCTTATTTCACCCTCCATGATTACACGAAGAGAAAAGATGAATAGGATTTAAGCATCCAGTAACCTAATTTTGTCGCTTATCAAAAAAATGTAGTAGAATCGACCTTTAGAAGGTACGCAGGAAAGGTGTCATATACCGTAGGAAGGATAACAGGGCGGGCTGAGACGTCTGCGAAGTCATTAAAATGGACTATTTTAATCAAAAATAACGATATCCGTCGTGATATGACTCCTGCAATGCGTGTATTTTTATGGATCTCAGAGCTCATATCAGAATTGATATCGTTCTTTTTATTTAAATACGCACGAATACGAGTATATTGTTGTCAGCCTGCAGGCTGATTATTGAAATCGATGCATGAAGCTATAGACCAAGAAGACAGCGGGAAAATGGAACGATCCCATTGGTAGATGCGAGTGCTTTCAATGGAAAAAGGAAGGTAAATAATAGACTAGCCAACAGCACCCCACGAGGAACCTATAGTTAGTCCACCATTTCCCCCTTAGAAATCCATCCCAACTATCTATCCCCAACTATCTACTATTATCCATTGAACAATTCTACTACTACTATCCAACTACCTATCGGCTGAAACTTTAAGCCCTGTATTGGTTTAACCGATGCCCGTTTTCGGTGTTTTTCTTGACTAGGTTGTCAAAATTTCTGTCATAATAACAACATTCCCAATTGAAAGGTACCTATCAGGTACTATTTTAGATTTTTAACCATTTTTATTTTGATTTATCCAGCTGAGGATGGCTGAATTTTCAGCCGAAACGTTTTGGTTTTGTGTATGTGAAATTTTAGCCTTGTTACCCGCTTTTTAAATTGTTTTTTTATTGTTTCCCCCTTAGTCTATAACGACCACCCGTTTCAGCCAATCAAACGAGTGTCAAAAAGTATGCGCAAAAAATGAGGAAAAAGCAGCGAAATACCGGGAAAACCCAAAATTAAATCTTAGTAGACACCTTGTTCAGGGAAATTTGGCAGAGAACAGGGAATTTTGTCGTTCAGGTTGTTTATTGTTGAGTTCTTTCTTTTTATCTCAGTATTCATTTTTGGGGCCCATATAGCATTAGAGTCACTTTATACTGAGAGTCAAGACAATTCGGCTCATGGATGTCACAAACGGGAATAAAGATTACAGAAATTGAACGTTTTCCGTAATCTTTGATCGGCCCATTCTCAAATGCCTTTCTCCGTTCCTCCTCTCATTCCGTTTGTTCCTTGCCGAACCCGTAATTCCCTGGTCCATTCCAGATTATAATCTTTGCAATTGGTGCAAATGTAATCTTTATTCCCGTTTGTGACACTGTGGAGGCCTAAAATACGGGAACCAATCAGAAATGGATTCAAATTGTCTTGACTCTCAGTATAAAGGGACTCTATATAGCATCATCTCGTCAGTGATTTCGTTAATCATCGCAGTTAAAGTGGTCGGGGTCAAATGAATAACTCCTACCAAGGGGTTCGTCCTTAAGCCTCTTTGGGCGTTCAGCAACACGTCGCCTTTGAGAGTTTTAGTTAAAGTAAAGTGGCTGCTTGAAAATGAGCGATAAACCCCGATCGAAGATTATTCACTCCGCCGCTCGCGTTATCCGTGAACCTTCCTATCTTACGGATCAGTGGCGTGGCGTGAAGGATCGATTATCGATATATCGCCATTTGAAGCTATAGTAAAGAATCGATTACGAAGGAGTTCGCTGCGAACGCCCTGATAATCGATCTTTTTCCATAGGTTTAAATGGCATAACAATCGATTTATCGCAATTCACGCCACGCCACTGTTACGGATCAATACAACCTACAAGTCAAAATGGAGCTCTTAAATGACCTGTCATTATGTCTGAGATGGACCACTAGACAAGGTACGAAGTTAAGCATCCTGACATATTCCCCTTGACCGGAATTTTACGTAGAACACGGTTCGCACAACAAACATCGCTGAAATCGACTCCTAACCAAGAAATTTAATGGTAATTGACGTGTGAATTGAAACCTTCCGCTCATGAAAACACAGGGGTCTACGTGAGGCGAATCGCGCAATAAACGTGTTGCCTTGGCGGTGTCTGCGATATGAAAATCCGATAACCTCATCCTGACGCTTTGGCTCAGCTATATCAAGTTGTTTACAGTTTGAAAAACAAGGTTGGTATATGAACGATGCTCAATCGAGAAGCCTACCGAGACCGTAGTGCGCGATTTGACTCACGTAGAGTATTGCGTTTTTTTGTGACCGGGCAATTCAAATTTTCCGTAACCAATGTTAAATAAATTCGGGAATATCTTAGTTTGGAGTTCATTGCAGCAATTTTCATTGCGAGAATTATATTTTACGTTGTTTTTTTCTTTATTCGTTTAAATTTCGACTTCTACGTTTAGAAATAAGAAATACTGTACTAACTTAAAATAATGAATAACTGTTATCGACTAAGAACATTAAAAACATTAGAAGCAGAAGGGGGAGGAAACAAGAAAAATTTTTAGTATCGATTAGTAACTTTCCTCAAAATATCGAAAACTTGCGAGCTCTTCACCATGAATTTACACAATTTTGTAAGCTGTCTTAATTTGACTATCTGCCCAGGCATTTGATCGGATACCTGATTTTACTTTCTGCCCGCGACATGACAGACGCGTTGATATCAATAAGTTGCCTGCAAGTTCTCCAGAAACCTCATTGAGCAATCGGCCCAAATGCCAGGACGGCTGAGTTCTAAATATAAGTGTTCCTCGACTTCTATCGAACCTTGTTCAAAGAGTGGCGGACGGATTTTCCCGCAGGAAAATTTTGCAGCAGCCTCGGCGTATTTTGGAATCCCTCCAAAAAAAAGTAGAGCCCTGCAATTACTGTGGCGCTCACTGAAGCGCGCTGTGCACAGTTAAAGATCGATGCTCCTATTGGAGTTAGATACAAGTTTCAATAATAAATTAAGTTGGCGTGTAAACTGAAACTTCCAAAGTGATCTAGGGGGAAGATGGGGGGGGGGCTAACTCCAAGATCACTCTAACCGCCGTTCCATTATTAATGTCGGTTGCACTGACGGCTACTTTCCTCGGGTAGGATTTCCGTCCTGTATCAATTTCAAACCGCTCATCTTATGAGCAGACTCCGAAATTTTACTCGTCCGGGTGCAATCTGAGATTTCCCTCTAAAAAAGTAATGATTTTAATTGAATCGAGTCACGTTGGATTCAAAATGTTGCTTGGGTCCAGGATTTCTGAAGGTCCTCACTTCCAGAAGTAAGTTCAAGTTCAAGTCCAAAAGTTAAAGCAAGTCTCAAGAAAACGTATCAATTTTAACAAAATCAATTATAAGGAAATCTTGAAAGCAAACGTATAATTTCAATGAGAAAATCTTCATTTTCTATGCTGCCTAATCATGAAATTGTAAAATATTTGCTTCTTACCTTGAAACGACTGTGAATCTGAAAAATGTTCTCATTAAGATTGCAGAAACTTTCATTTTCACCCCAACAATGGAGATGTTGCACGTGTGAGGAATTTGCGATTTGACTGTTGATAATTACGTAAAAGCTCGCGAGAAACACGATGGTCCCACTGGTTTTCTCTGAATTCAACTCCCAAGCTCAAAAAAAGCTCTCAAGTTGAGGCCAAAATGGGGGGGGGGATATCCCACGCTATCCTGAGAGTCCACCTCTACATCAAGACAAACTCTCCATGCAAAGATAGGGAGCAAATACATTAGCAGTGATGCCGTGATTTCAGTTGTGGAGTCCCCAAATAAAATGACAGCCCTGTCAATGTATTTGCTCCCTATCTTCGTATGGAGAGTTTGTCTTGATGTAGAGGTGGACTCTCAGGATAGCGTGGGATATCCCCTCCATTTTGGCCTCAACTCGAGAGCTGTTTTTGAGCTTGGGAGTTGATTTTAGAGAAAACCAGTGGCACCATCATGTTTCTCGCAAACTTTTACATAAGAACCAACAGTCAAATCGCAAATTCCTCACACATGCAACATCTCCATTCCAACTTCTGACTGAAATCAAATTTAGTCTACCAATCGATTATAGTTGTGAAATTAGTCCGTGTATCGTGTACTCTCAGAGGTGAATGAGTAAATGATCCAGGATCCTCCTTTTCCCGGAAAATGTGTATCACCCATCGACTTGTGAAGATGAGCCTCGAATCAATAGAAAAGTAACTTCTACTCGACGGTCCACCGTGCATTCCGCATTGAAATTCGGAGCAGGGACGAGACGTACACACGGCGCACTATTTGGGCGGATCGAACGTAAACTTTCCCCCGTTTAAGCATGAATAACTAAGGCGTAAAAGTGCAATTTACCGTGTACACACGTGTATTTTCGCATGGAATGCACGGCTCCCTCCGCACGTGTAACGCGGGCCGAGAGAACTAGTTTTGAAGTGAGTGAAGCAGGCATTATCATGCGAGATTGAGTTAGCGAGCTAACTTTCGGATTGACGTTGCCATGAATTCGTAATGGCGGGTGCGGGCTGGTGCCGGTTCTCCGAAATTTCTACCGAAGAGGGTGAACTGGGTCCGAGGAGAGTCCTTTTGTACCGAGAGTAAAGACAATACGAATCCATTTCAGATCGGTTCCCCTATTGTATCGTGATAGCGAAGAGAGCCGTAAGTGCAAACTTTTCGAAATCGAGTTTTCTTCAAAATTCGTCTAAACTCTTTTAGATGAAATTATTGAGACAGCTAAAACAGCAAAATTCATCCTAATTTAATAAAAACGAGACGTATGTGAAAGCCGAAGTGCACAAAAAATGACATAGTTCTTTTCAAGACAGCCGCAGGTGCATGAGAGCCAAGTAAATGAGTGTCATTAAACTGAAATCTAGCATCAAAAAATTTATCCTACACTCCTCTCCGTTAGAATAACCAAGGAAAAGGCTGGCAAAGGGAGGGTATACAGTCCAAAATTGGGGTTTACGACTTATGTCTTTTAGAAATTTTTAGGTTTAAGGTTACACACTTTTTTTTAGGCTTCGAATCAGCGACCAAATCTTGGGTCTAACGACAGAAGTTGGCAATTTGGTTTTTTTCCGTATCCTCCCTTTTACTTCCAGGGTTCAAAGGTAATAAGTGGCACTTTTTGGTTTGATGAGTTGTTGGGCAGCGCTTTTGAGACGTAAAATACGTGGAGACGAGCAACGAACTGTTACCTTCAAGCCTACAGTTAAAAAAAAACTTTTTCCGGAAATCAACTGGAAATTCCGGTGGACTAGAATGTGAACTTAGCACTGTTTTCTTATTAATGGGTTTAAGAAGGAATTTTGGCAACACCTCGGCGAAATTCGCTAAATTCAGGGCCGAGCAAATTGTTTCTTCGTCGCCTTTCTTCGCCCGTCTCGAGAGTCATCGCGCGGCTGTGATTCAAATCAGCGTTGCCAAATTTGGCGTCAAGTTCCGTCTTTTCGCCTGGTGCTTTGATTCTTTAGTCGTTATTACATCAGCTCGATCGATAAATGGACGGCGCTAAGCAGAAATGAACCAAACCACATCAGCTATTGCCAAATTTAACAGGGCAATTTAAATGTTTACAAGAGAACGTTTGTGCAGATTCCTTTGAAAATTTAAAGGCATTTGCTTCGTGCTATGCAGAAAATTCACTGAGTTTCGCTTAAAAATTCGCCAAACCGTTTTTATGTAAAAATTAAATTGCGCAACTAAATTTTGCAATAGCTGATGTGGCTTAATCGGTTCGTTTCTGCTTAACGCGATCCAAATGGAGTACACGGAAAAAAATGGATTGCTGATTTAACGATTAATTTGTTAAAAAGTAAGTCCGATATGTTTCAAATGTATATTTTATAATGAAACTACGGGGGTGGTTAAATTAGCATTTTATAATTGTAATATCTACGCGTGACACGCGAAGGCCTAAATTACGGGAACCAATCAGAAATGGATTCGCATTGTCTCTCTCAGTATAAAGTGACTCTACGCCCGAATAGCGAGGTTAATGGAGATGTTGCATGTATGAGGAATTTGCGATTTGACTGTTGATGCATATGTAAAAGTTCGCGAGAAACACGATGGTGCCACTAGTTTTCCCTGAAATCAACTCCTAAGCTGAAAAAAAGCTCTCAAGTTGAGGCCCAAATGGAGGGGATATACCACCCTACCCTGAGAGTCCACTTCTACATCCGAGCAAACTCTTCATGCAAAGATAGGGAGCAAATACATTAGCAGGCTTGCCGTGTTTTCAGTTTTAGAGTCTCCAAATAAAGTGGCTGCCCTGTCAATGTATTTGCTCCCTATCTGTGCATGGAGAGTTTGTTTTGATGTAGATGTGGACTCTCAGGATAGCGTGGGATATCCCCTCCATTTTTGGCTCAACTTGAGAGCTTTTTTTGAGCTTGGGAGTTGATTTCAGAGAAAACCAGTGGCACCATCGTGTTTCTCACGAACTTTTTCATAAAAATCAACCATCAAATCGCAAATTCCTCACACACGCAATATTTCTTTTTTAAATGCCTCGACTGTCCGTGCGGAGTCTCTAAACTGGACGTATTTCTGCCAAACGAAACTATGTGTATTATGACGTGAGCCCCGTTATATATGTATTCATATGGGTCTCAGGGCTCATGTCTTAATGCACATAGTTCCGTTTGGCAGAAATACATCCAAATGTACCTTCTCCATCTACAGTCGACTTACTGGCTCTCGAAATGAATTCAAAACTGGCTGCGACGTTCTGAATTTTGCCGAGTTAAACACCTATCCGGCCCCCGACTTTTCGCACCTTGTCCCCCTGGGCGCGGGCGCGAACACCAGCCGGAAGTAGGCCAGTCTCGTCCTCGTCTGGGAATTATGTTAATACGGCGAGGGAAGTTCTCGGCGCTGAAACATTCATGAGGGGCAAAATAAGTGCATGACTTAATTACGTTCGAGTTGGACCTCAGCTTCGGAGCGGTACTCCTGGGCGCTCTCGAGAAATTTAGACGAAGGGCACTTGGCGCTCAAGAGGTGCATCGTCACTCGCTCAGTCGAAAGACCCAGATAAAGAACTGGAATATGAACAAAATACGTGCGGAATCAAGCTCCTCGTTTGTGAGGTATGTGGTTTTATCAATGATTCTTGTGATTCGAAGGGAAATTGCCCCAAACAAAGAGCCTTGTTAAAAATTGGTCGAAATTCGCCCCTTTTTAGGCCCTCGATTTTGCAAACGGGAATTGCGCCAAATTGTTGCATATGATGCCCCAAGTCTCAGGTAAAAATTTCAGCTTGAGTTAAAAAGCGGTTTCGGAGATACAAGGGGGTGAAGTGGGGGAGTTGAGGGGCTGGCGTGCGTTATTTCCGCGGCTGTTCCTCGCCAAATCTTCGTTTTGATGTCACCCGTTACATGGTTTTCTATGTAATTTTTCGCGTACTTTCCATTTCTGGCCTTAAAAATTACTTAAAACCACTTTTCAGGGGGCAATGAATTTTTTTTTTTTTTTTTTTTTTTTTTTTTTTTTTTTTTTTTTNTTTTTTTTTTTTTTTTTTTTTTTTTTTTTTTTTTTTTTAAATTGATCTCGTATTATTCCCTAAGATCTATTCGTGCCGTATATTTTTACGTTTTCTCAGTGTACCTCACACGTCGTACGAGAATATACGCATGATTTCATCCGAACATAAATGTTTACACGCCTAAATGGTATGCAAAGACGAGCGTTCGTAGAAGGGAGATGGTAGAATAATGGCAGAATCATCAAATAAAGCTTTAAAGCTTTCAGGAGGGGGGGGGGGCAGGCACATTTTTAAATCGATAACTTGCCATAGCTCTTAATTTTTCATACTTCCCTTGACTTAATTAGGTTGACGATTGGTCTTTCAGCGTGAATGTGTAAATGTATCTGTGGTCATAATATCCTTAAATACGGCCTGTAGGCTGATAATGGCTGCTTAAATAAATAAGTAACGAAGTAAAGGACAGATTTTTTATTAATCAGATTAATGTACTGCCCGAGGCATATCTCAGATTTTTCCCCATATTTGCCATGTCATCTTGGCGTGGAGACATTTATGTTCGGATGAAATCATGCGTATATTCTCGTGCGACCTGTGAGGTACACTGAGAAAACGTAAAAATATACGGCACGAATAGATCTTAGGGAATAATACGAGATCAATTAAAAAAAAAAAAAAAAAAAAAAAAAAAAAAAAAAATTCATGGCCCCCTGAAAAGTGGTTTTAATTAATTTTTAAGGCCAGAAATGGAAAGTACGCGAAAAATTACGTAGGAAAACATGTAATGGATGACATCGAAACGAAGATTTGGCGAGGAACAACCGCGGAAAGAGCGCGCCGCCAACCGCTCAACCCCCACTTTTACCCTAGCGCCTTAAAAAGTGGTTGTAAGTAATTTTTAAGGTCAGAAACAGAAAGTACGCGTAAAACTACATTGGAAAACATGTGATGGGTGACATCAAAACGAAGATTTGGCGAGGAACAGCCGCGGAAATAGCGCACGCCAGCCGCTCAACTCTCCCACTTCACCCCCCTGTATCTCCGAAACCGCTTTTCAACTCAAGCTGAAATTTTTACCAGAGACTTAGGGCATCATATGCAACAATTTCGCGCAATTCCCGTTTGCAAAATCGAGGGCCTAAAAAGGGGCGAATTTCGACCCATTTTTAACAAGGCTCTTTGATGTTTATTTCGTCACATTTTTAATTTTAAGGGGTGCTTCTGGAAGAGAATTTCACGAGAAAACCAGTGGACACACTTTTGGAACTTCAAAGTTTTGTTTAAACGGAGTTATAAGCGTTCAGAGTTTCCAAATTTTGTCGGACCTCTCCCATCAGGGTGTATACAAGTCCGGAATTTCCAGAAAGCCCCGGAAGTTGTACTAGCTTTTTAAGAGCGGTCCAAAAGCACTGAAAAGGTGCGAAATTCCACAAGAAGGTCCGGAATTTTTTTCATTTTTTGTCCTTTCTGTCGCAATTTGAGCGAGAAATTCAAATTTTCAAAGTTTTTCAAATTTCGTCAAATGGAGGTACTGAAAAAGTACTCAATTTTTCTCTTGATGAGGTACTGAATTTCTTGAGAATGTACTTAAAAAGTACTGTAAAAGTACTTATTTCTAACCAGCCTGTTTTAGTGGACACGCTGATGTTTATTTCGAAACATTTTAAATTTGAAGGGGTGCTTCTAGAAGAGAATTTCACAAAGGAACCAGTGGAACCACTTTTAGAACCTCAAAGTTTTGTATAAACGGAGTTATAAGCGTTTAAAGTTTCCGAATTTTGTCCGACCTCTCGTATGTACTCGACCCACTGTGCGACATCGGGATCGACGCTAGCATCGCGGATTCGTGGCGGAGCAATAATGAACCTTGTCGTCGCTTATTGTTGATGTAGGTGTATATGCTAGCGTAAAGCCGGAAAAGCTCATCGCCGGTGTCGCCGTTCCTGAGGAAAATGAGGGTTTTCATGGTCGTTCCTGAAACAGCACCTTACCTTTCCTCATGGAAGGCCCCATATGGTTTACGACTGCGCTCATAGTCGTTTCTTAAACAATATACAGCCTCGTTCCCTCGGGAGTCCCATATGGACGATGAAACTACGAGACAACGTTTCTACCAGACAAAGTTTTCTCGTAAATCCAAGAAAAGGGGGAATCCAGCGATCCTTAAACCATAAATTAATACAATAACCTTTCTAAGCAAATTTATATAATTAAATCTAAATTCGTTGTTATAGAAAACCCTGTGTTTGGCTAATATATTAATAAACCACCAGAGTATACATATACAGCTTATAAAATAAAAGAAAAACAGATTTAAGCTAATGCTTAGTCTATAAATAAGTCAGCAAATATTAACAGTAGAACTATAACCTATCACCAGCTCCGGACTCATAAAGACTGCATGTCATTCTTAATATTTAGGAGCGCCATCAATTTCGTATGATACTGTGCAACACCTCTGTTGCGGAATAGTTGCTTGAAGCGCCGCGGCGGGCGAGGGCGACCAGCGTGACACGCGCATCGGCGCCTACAAACCTAACAGGGATACTTCACGCATTGCGGCACTGCGTGAAGTATCCCTGTTAGGTTTGTAGGCGCCAATGCGCGTGTCGCGCTGGCAGCACGCCGCGCGCTGCTCCACTCTGGCTCTAATATTTAAACTCGCGGAGTCAGCGTTTTTCAACTCATGATTTCGAAATGTTCGCACACTCTGTATGGATTATTCTCATTTAAATTGATGGGGGGAAAAATGTATTTAAGGAAAATATAATGTGTTTTGTAAATAATAAGGTAGTTCCGTGTCAAAGTTGATGATTTCGAAAGCACTTTAATTTTTTCTTATACATGTTGTGCTTGTAATGTGCTGCAGTGTAGTATACGCGCAACCAATCGCTCAAAATTGGACATATTTGATTATTCTTAATGATCGATGTACAAATGGGTTAAACCCAAAAATTGCGTGGTTCTTGGTTTTTTTCTCTTTTAATCATGTTTGTATAGTTTCGTTCAACAAAACAACAGCTCATTGAGATTAAGATCGATGTTATGGCAGGCACTTCGTCAATTGCCGAAGCAACGTGTCAAATGTTCTCAGTAAGATTGAAATGCTGACTCGTCTGCTTGTTTCGGACAAAATAATTTTGAGCCTGATTTACGTCAAAGCGTCGAGGTGTGATTACAACGAGACACCGCTTTGTGTAACGTCCGTGTTGCAATTGTGCAACCCTTTCACGTTGATCATTGCATTTCCATGCTACGCCCACACTGCGTAA
This sequence comes from Bemisia tabaci, assembly GCF_001854935.1. Lineage (NCBI taxonomy): Eukaryota > Metazoa > Arthropoda > Insecta > Hemiptera > Aleyrodidae > Bemisia > Bemisia tabaci. The sequence goes on from NW_017564154.1 coordinate 3,039,496, forward strand.
ACATGCCCTGTCTCATGCTCTACCGCTGTTACGCGACTGCGGTCATACGCAGCATTGCCATATTTCAAATAAACTTTGCCTCCCCAACATGTTATATACATAGAAGCCCGCCTATAAATTATGCCAAGCACCTGGCAATAGGTTGAGACCGACGAAGTAAGCTGACTCAAGGCTGCAGGCTGCTTGTTGAAATTGATAGACAAAGCCGTAGACAAAGAAGACAAAAGGTATATGGAGGAATCCCATACTTGGAAGTTGGTGGTTGCAATGAATAAAGAAAGTAGGTAATAGATTAAATAACGGCAACTCACAAGAGACCCTGTAATTATGTGTCCATCGTTTTCTCTCTTAGTTCATAGGAATCAACCCATCTCAACCAATAGGATCGCTTCATACTCCCTATGTCTTCTTTGTCTATAGCTTTGTCTATCAATTTCAACAACCAATCGCTGCAAACAGTATAAAACCATCCGTGTAAAAAGTAGCTCAGGATAATTCAAAGTAACCATGAACTTGGAAATCTTTAAGTGTGTTTTAAGCAGCACCCTAGTTTACCCCTAAAACAGTAGGACGTCCGCTCGGCGAAAATTACGGAACCCTAGCGTCAGTGGCGTGGCGTGCTTTGCGATATATCGATTGACCTGCCATCTAAACCTATGGAAAAGTATCGATAAACAGGGTGTTCGCCATGAACACCTTAAACATCGATTCTTTAACATAGCATTAAATGGGGAAAATATCGATAATCGATCATCACCTTAAACATCGATTCTTTAACATAGCATTAAATGGGGGAAATATCGATGATCGATCATCACCTTAAACATCGATTCTTTAAAATAGCATTACATGGGGGAAATATCGATGATCGATCATCACCTTAAACATCGATTCTTTAACATAGCATTACATGGGGGAAATATCGATAATCGATCATCACCTTAAATATCGATTCTCTAACATAGCATTAAATGGGGGATATATCGATAATCGACTGCATAGCGTGCACGACGAGACGGAAAATCGATGGAGCGGAGAAAAAAAGGCGGGTCTCCCGCGCTGTACTTGTTGAATGTGTGTGCACCGAATTCCCACGTTAATTATTATCGTTGACTGAAATCTACCCCGCCCCCCGCCGTCCCCCACCGCGAAACCCCCCTTCCCCCTCCTCGGTGGTGCGGTGCTATCGCGAGAAAAGTTAAGATCCGGGGCAAAAACGTTGATTTATACACCCGACGTGCAGTGCATTGTGATCGGGCGGCGAGAGCTGGCTAACGGCGCAAAAATCGAAGACACTCGGGATTTTTTCCCCAGGGGGCGGGGGCCCCTCGTTCCATGGCACATTGCCCCCACTTTTTCTTATTATTATCGACTAGCGTTGTTTTCATTCGAGCCCTTTTTTTTCGGGATTTGTTGCTTTGATGATTAGGATTATTGTAGAAGTTGGGCGGAATCTCTCGACTTAGAGCCCTATACTGCCGTGCTAAGAAAGAACGCCGTATGAGCCTTCAGACATTGCCAAGTTTCCTCCGATAAAAACTTAATTTACAGGGAAAATTGCGAACATTATTTTCCAAAAGTTTCAGACGATTTTGTACGCAATGCAATCTAAAATTTCTGAAACTTTCGAGGAAAAATATGCATAAATGTTGTCAAAATTACGTCTTTTAACAGGGGAAATTTGGCAACTCTCGAATGTTCATACGGCGTTCTTCCTTGGCATGGCAGTATAGACGCTTCAAATGGTGATGCCATCATGAGGATTCTTCGTTTTATTGAATTGGATCCAAAAAAAAAAAAAACAAAAGCATAACCTATCGATGCTACGAATGAGAGTAAATCGATATTTATCGCTTTTCCGTGACAAGGCACCAATAGCCAGAGACAAGAGACCCTCCACTACTATCATGGCAATGTTGGAAGTTTTTACTTTCTGAACTTCAGCATTCTACGGTTGACCTACCTGCACGGTTGATGGTTAAGAACATGTTAGCAGTTTCGTTCTGCAATCAAGCCAAAGTTGGAGAAACTTGTTTGGCTCATGACGTCATTAGGAGCTCATCATTCACCATGTAGGTAGGTCAACAGCCGAAATAAGAGTGAGCAGGACTGTTGCTCCCTTATAATTGTCCATAAAGAATTTTTTAACCCCCGAAAGTAAAAGCCTCTATCTGTCGTCAAGAGGCCAGTGCAGGGTCTCTTGTCTCTGATTTGGACCATGTTAAGCTAAACGGAACCAAGTCATATTAGACATAGACAGATTTCATCGAATAATTTCATTTTCTACGGGTGGACGGCTGTATAAATTCTCTCGAAAGTTACAAAAAATTCGTTCCACGTCAGTAAAGAAATCCCCTAAAATTTTCAAAAGAATCTGAGCTATTGCTCCTCCGTAAAAAACAAGTTTTCCGTCGAAATTTGGGAATGTTTCATTTGGTTAATTTAATCAGTGTGTATAAGACCACTATGTCGCATCGGATGTTGTGTTCTCCGAATTTCAGTGGTTACGTGATAAACACTGGGATCAGATCACCACTCAATATTTTATTAATTTTTTATGGTGTTTAGGATTTGAAATAGCGGAATTCATCCGGCAACATCCTGGATAATTTGGGATTGAGCGGTGCTAAAAATCAGACATTTTCTCTTTCTACTCCAAGATCACTTATTTAGAAAGATGGGAAACCTAACTTGCACGGTTGTTGATGTAACTACTGGGTTAGATGTGACCTCCACCGCGGTAGTTAGTGTAACTACCGCACGGTAGGTGGCGCATTTTTAAGTAGCCGCTGGTTGTGTCTTGTGTCGACTACCCTATTTGTTTCCGTGTGGCTTTGGAATCAGACGAAAATGGAAATGTCGGTCCCTCTCCCTCCTCCACCCTCCCCCTCCCCCCGAATTGAGAGAAATCTCGTTTTTTCGGATGAACCTGGAAAAAAAATATTAAAAATCTCGATTTTTATCAGGGGATTTTTACATGGAATCGCGAAAAAACAGATTCCTGAGACTGAAATAGTTATTTTATAGACATTCAGCATCCTAGGCTATGAACGTCTTTACAAAGAATTTGGAAGATTCGTGTATCAAGAACTCAAGACGCCATGCTATGGATGGTTTCACGATAACTGGAATAGCTTTGTCGCCGTAATAGACAACACATTTTTCGGTCATATTTTTAGGAGTAATGATAATCACTCGAAATTTTTTTTGCATTAATCTACACAAAGTTACGTGTTACAACGCTTTTCAAAGATTTGTCGCTCTAATTTTCAATTTCAATGGATATAAATGGCCGAAAATGTGCTGTCTGTTACGTTGACTTTTTACCGCGTAACAGACAGCACATTTTCGGAATTTACATAATATTAATTGAGAAGTAGAGCAAGCAACAATTCATTAAAAAGCATTATAATACGCAACCACGCGACCCTTTCAAGATTGATGCGAAAAAATTTAAGTGATTATCATTTCTACGAAAAATATGACCAAAAAATGTGTTGTCTGTTACGGCAACAAAACTATTCCAGTTATCGTGAAACCACCCCTATATAAAACAAAATTTTCATTTTTTTCTAGGTTAAGCAATTTTCGAGACAAGGCCTCCAGCCTGGATCTCGTTTAAGACTCGAACGCTGCTGTTATTTTTTTGTGGCAGCACCGTTCGCAGTCGGAGTTCAACTCCCCGAAGCCGGCGCTCATAAATCGTCGCCAACAAAAGCTTGCGCATTGGCGCAGTTGAACCCGGTCCAAGAAATTCTCAACTAATCCTTGCCGCCCTGGCCGGGAATGAGAAAAATAAATAAAGACATGTTTTGCAAGCAATTTAAGGACTTCGCTCCCACCGCTGCGCCGCCGTCGGTTGCTGGGGCGTGCCGTCCACCCCTGGAGACATTTGTGACTCGGGTCGCTATTGAAGTTTTATTGAGGGGGTTGATTGAAAAACATGAGTTGTGTTCGTAAGCTGTGCCACAGAAATATTCACCTCACCGCGCGATTTTTTTTTTTTTTTTTTTTTTTTTTTTTTTTTTTTTTTAAGACGTCCAAACCACGAACTGGGTAGCCACAGTCGAGGAAAAATGAACGAGAGTCCGTTTGTGGAATACGTAACTTTAAATATCGGACTTTTGCTTCTCTCTACTCCCTGTAACTTACCTTTTACGCGGACTTTCATCAACCTTCTAAAAAAAATCTCACGATCCCTTTGATCCATCTCTCTTTCCAAAAGAAAAAAGTTACTGATGAACCTCAGTCATAATTTTTTTTTCATTTGCTAAAAATTGAAAAGAGGCGGAAATGAATGAAGATAATTTGGACCGTATTTTGCAATGAGGACCTACTGTTTGGATTTATTTTAGAAACAACACATGTGCTATTAGTTACCCTATGCAGGTAGGTGGTTTTATGGATGAATCAGAAATAGTAGTTTTTTATTGCGAAAGGCAGCCCATATAAAGAAAATGAAAATGTATGAAATAGATATGCACGCCAATTCTTACTTTTTATGGTCACAGGTCATTCTATTAATGTTTTTCCTTTTTTTTTTTTTTTTTTTTTTTTTTTTTTTTTTTTATTAATTTCAAAAAGAAGAAAGATAAAGGGATATCGCTGCTGAGCAAACAAAATGGAAGGGAAATTCTGCCTAACTTCAGATTTTGTAAAGGTTCGTCCAGAACTAAAGAGCTATGTAGCAACAGAATACAATGTATCGTGAATCCACGTATCATGTGGATGTACGAAATGTAAGATACAAAATATCTTAACTCCGGTGTAGTTGGCGAAGTAGCGCGCGAGGATGAAGGCGTTTTTAACTTGTCACACCAGTTGTCACCGTACTATTTTTTCTCTTTGAGGCTGATGTAAACAAATGTAGTGTCAAGCGCTTCACACCTTAACCCCCCTCCCAGTGTTCCGTATTTTGAAAATTGCCCAAAATATCACACATAATTTTGATATACTCATTTATTTTGGAAACAAAAGAAACAAGATTGCTCTATTGCTTGTTATGCACCAATAAACGGTGTTATTTAGCTGTAAACCAACCCTAAATGAAATCATTTCCGATGGAGGAAATTGACTTTTATGGTGTCCTTCGGAGTTTACTGCACGATAGTATTTCTCTCCGGAGTTGATGCTTGTTGAAGTTCGGCAGCAAGATTACCACCTCCCTAATTCTCATTACGACTGTGAAGCGTAGGAAGTTGCGTGTTTTGATCGGCAAGTTTGACGATTCGCAACTTTTCTGCTCCTTCTCTCCGGAGTGTGTAAAAGTTGCAGTTGCAGTTCAAAGTTCGGCGCATTAAAGGAACTTGAGTGCCGTTCATTGGGATATATTTTACTCTTATCGCTCCGCGGCTCCGCTCAACTTTTGACTCTCGAGCTCGGCACTCGGTGGAAAGGATCCCGATTCTTGGAGGACGTAAATCTTAGAATAAACATGCAGAATTTTCGTTGAAAATGTGTCTGATCTTTGGGATCAGAAGAAAAATTAGTGAAATTTTCAGTTGGAATTTCTCGAAATTCTTCTGTCAAGAAACGACGCTTTAAGGTGATTCAATGGACGCCATATTTTGTGTCAGAACAACATGCGATATATCGCATCAATTGGTTCCATTTTTTCAGCTACTCGTCATTTTTCTCCAATTTTGAGATCGCAAATCTGTTGTCAGGAGACTAAAGCACTCACTCCCCAATTTTAACAAAGACATTCACTTAATAAAGGCGTGGTTTTTTTAGAGAGAAAATATCGCAATCGAGTGCAGTTTCGATATCAGTATCGAATGCGATGTTTTCTCTCTGAAAAAACCACGCCTTTATTACGTTGAATTTCTTTGTTAAAATTGGTAAGTGAATGCTTTAGCCTCCTGATAACCGAATTGCGATCTCAAAATTGGAGAAAAATAACGAGTAGCTAAAAAAATCGAACCAATTGATGCGATATATTGCATGCCGTTCTGACACAAAATATGGCGTCCATCGAATAACCTTAAGTCAAATAATATCTCAAGAAATTTTGTTTTCAGAGTTTGTCATGCGCGTTAATATGAGTTAAGACATGCTGCTGTCATCAGTTGAAAACGCCTTCAGTCTCGAACGATACCTCACCGCTCACATAAGAGTTAAAATATTTGCATCATAATCGCCGTGCGAAATCCTCCATCATTCGAGCATTCATTCAGTATTGTCTCACGTTTAGTCGGCAAAAACTTTAATGCTTAAAAAAACTTATATTTTTTCTCCGATTGAAACTTAAATTAACTACTGCGCGATGAACGAACAGAACGTTTGAAATTTAGCTTGCTCGTTCTGCATCATCTTCGGTGATTCCTCTTGCCTTTTATTACGATCTTTTCGTTCTGAGAGAACTTATCTTTGGTTTTTTTTTTACTCGATGGATCATTCATTACTGCCTCGAAAGCAGTGTATGATAATGGACGAATGAGTCGTGGATGATGCCTTCACTATAACGGGCTCAACTTCAGAACGAAGGATGATTCGGGTGAATATTCCCATGATGTTCTCACATTTTCAAATAGGATAAATTTTTATACTATTTGCTATGTCGCTTTTCCGTAAGGGAATATGGAAAACGCGATGGAATTTTCCTCCACGTTTTCCCGGAACTCAGCGCCGAGAAAAAGTACGGGTTTATCAGTTTATCTTTCAATACGTGGAAATTTGTTTTACCTTTTAATTTTTGAGGAATTTCACCTGCTGCAACAGAGCAGATGAAACAAATTCGGCGAAATTGACGAACCGTCTAAATCACATAGAAGGGAAACAATTCGGAATTAATCAAGCCTGCATTGCACTGACAACCATGAGTTATTTATTCAGGTGAAAAATGATTTAGAATCCTCCCGAATGCGATCGCATCTTCTGCACTTGTGATACTTTGCCTGGAAGGTGACGATATCTCTATACATATTGATCAGAGATTACAATTTATTTGATAAATCGGCACTGTTTGCCAATTTTGCCCGACCTAAATGTCCTCTCAGTTTTTTATTTCCACGAATCTATACAGCAGAAGTTGCCCAATTTTCTATTTGATTATTGAGCCATTAAATAAATATACATCCACTACTCCTACTACTTCTTCGGTTACTTTTTCTGTTATGGCTCCTGTTGCGTCTTCCTCTTCCTCTTCTTCTTCTTATTCTTCTTTGCCTTCTTCCTCTTTCTTCCGTCCGTAGCTTTTTCTTCATTAAGGAACTAGCCGGGGAAAAACACGGGTTGGATATAAATAATCTCGGGCGGTGCAGCCAGGCGGCGGCGGAGGCAAGAATGATGACGGTCGAGATTATACGGAAATGGAGTGGAAGCGTCTAGAGTGTTGCAGAAGTGGCCGGCGCCCGAACGCAGCGCGGGACCGGAAAGGGATCTCCGACTCGCCTTTCCGGGAGCCGAAGCTCCTGTCCCTTCCACACCTCGCGCACCTTCTCTTCTCCCCTCTCACCCCTCCCCCCCCACTGTGCTGCCGTGCTAAGGAAAAACGCCGTATGAGCCTTCAGACGTTGCCATATCTCCTTCAACAAATGACGAATTTACCAGAAAAGTTGTCAACATTTTTCCTTTAATCATTCAGACAATGGAAATGTTGCATAGGTGATTAATTAGCGATTTGACTATTGATTCTTCTGTAAAACTTTGCGAGAAACACGATGGTACCACTGGTTTTCTCTGAAATTAACTCTCAAGCTCAAAAAAGCTCTCAACTTGAGGCCAAAATGGAGGGGATATCCCACGCTATCCCGAGAGTCCACCTCTACATCAAGACAAACTCTCCATGCAAAGATAGGAGCAAATACATTGACATAAGGCTGCCACTTAATGGGCCTGTTGCAAACTTTTGCTAGAGCAAAAATAAGAGTTGTTTCTTATAGATAATGCCTCAAAAATCACGATGAGCGCATCGGCAAAGTCTGAAATGCACTCATAACTTCACAATCTGCGTAAGAAATTTGCGTTTTTTTAAGCTTCCCGCTTCAAAAACGATACTACGGCATAGGTGAACATTTTGTTAGAGGAGTCGCTCCATCGTCGGCGATATTCATCATGGCCGACGCTTGCACGCAGTTCCGCGCGTAATTCAAGGAGAGTTCAAGGTCAATCAATTCGGGCGTGGAAAATATGAACGTTAACACACCGATTGTTATCTGGTTTAATCCAGTTCAGGTGTTATCTCGTCCCATCAAACGTGTTTTGGCGGATTGGCGTCGGCTATGATGATTATTGCCGACGATGGAACGACTCCTCTTACAAAATGTTCACCTGTGCCGTAGTATCGTTTTTGAAGCGGGAAGCTCAAAAAACCGCAAATTTCTTACGCAGTTTGTGAAGTTATGAGTGCATTTCAGAGTTTGCCGATGCGCTCATCGTGATTTTTGAGGCATTATCTATAAGAAACAACTCTTAGTTTTGCTCTAGCAAAAGTTTGCAACAGGCCCATTTGGGGACTCCAAAACTGAAAACACGGCAAACCTGCTAATGTATTTGTTCCCTATCTTTGCATGGAGAGTTTGTCTTGATGTAGAGGGGGACTCTCAGGATAGCGTGGGATATTCCCTCCATTTTGGTCTCAACTTGAGAGTTTTTTTTGAGCTTGGGAGTTGATATCAGAGAAAACCAGTGGCACCATCGTGTTTCTTGCGAACTTTTACATTAAAACTAGTAGTCAAATCGCAAATGCCTCACACATGCAACATCTCCATTTTGCCCGCAATTTAATCTAAAAAAATATCTAAAAATTTCAAGGAGGAATATGCATAACTTACTCAAAAAATAAACGATATATTCGGGAAAATTTGGCAACCCTCGAATGTGCATACGGTGTTCTCCCTCAGCATAGCGGTGGCGCTTAAATTTTCAACTCGTTATGCCGTAACCGTTATTCAATCTTACCCTTTTGAAGGACTCGACGGACAATCGAATTCCGAAGTGATTGCGGTTAAGGTAGACTGTTTTATGACCATTCTGCCGTGCTAAGGAAAAACGCCGTATGAGCATTCGAGAGTTGCCAAATTTCCTTCCGTAAAATGTTTATTCATGAGGAGAGTTACTGATATTTTCCCTTGAACTAGAAGATACAGATCTGGTCGCGAATGGAATTCTCTAAAAAAATCAATGATAAATGTTCACAGAATTTCCTGAAAATTCATATTTTATCGAAGGAAATTTGGCACCGTCTGAAGGCTCATACAGCGCTCTTTCAGTGTTGGTCACCATGCAAAACTCTTCCTCGATCAAAATTTGGATAAAAAAAGGAGTGTTACGACGAATCATTTTTTGGCGCCGAAGATTCAGAAAAACCTCTAAGGAAAGTGTGACACTGTAACCTCAGAGGGTAGCCAACCTATGAATTAAAATTATCCTGAGTGATTTATTTTTACAATTGTTACGACTAGAGTATCTATATTAAGAGAGTATGGCCACTGGGCCCCATGGAGAGGCTTAGGACCCAAAAATGGCGGTGCTTTGTTTTGGTTTTTTTGGATGGGAGGGGGGTCATTGCCAACTTTTGACGATTACCACCAACCGTACTTGCTGCCAACCTTACTACATTCAAGATAATTTTTCTCAAAAATTGCACACGATTAGTCTTAAAAATATGTAAAGAAGTCGCAAGAGTGCATTTGAGTAAATTTCTCGTTACGATAAGCAAAGAAAACTACATTCTGAGTCATTTTGCATTACAATAATTTATGGCGTCCGCCATTTTTGGGTCCTAAGGGCTCCATTCAGCCTAAGATGGCTGAGCCAATCAGAGGTGGTAACCCCAGTGGCCATACTCTCTCAATATAGGTACTCTAGTTACGACCTGGTGTCGTCGTTTGTGAAACACGTATTTAACTCAGTTTTCTCTTAAATTTACTCACTTTTGCGGAAGAACGCTGATTCGTGAACATTTTTGGCTATCTTGGTTTGATATTGAAATCTAAAGATTGCTAGTCACAATTTTTGTAATAGAAGGTTGGCAGCCATTTCTAGCCCTCTAAGAGCTCCATACTTCGACATGGCCGTACTTTTCTTATGCGGGTACTCTAGCGTCAGTCGCTTTAACTATAAATTTGGTCGATCGACCAAGTCGTCTCGTAATTCGCACAAACAGAGTCGCATAATGCGGGGTTTTTCAATAATTGAAATTTAATTAATTGTAGCCGAATCACGTTTAGAAATGCCCACTACATTGATACGCTGAAGATAAAGAAAAGGTTTCAGAACGTTCCGTCAACGATTTTTTGTCCGCGCACCTGTTTTGTCCAGTAGTTTACGTCCACGCGGAAAATAAAAGTTGTGTTGAAAGAAACTATACAAAAATGAATAAAAATGGGAGAGAAACCGAGAAGCACGCAATCATTAGTTTTAACCCGTATGACTATGTGCATCGAACTTTGAGAGTCAAATAGTCCGATTCCGAGCGTTTGGTTGCGCGGACACCGCGCTGAAGCACAGTAAAAGCACAAAATATAAAACAAAACATTTAAGTGCTTTGGGAATCATTAAATTTGACACAGAACCACCGTAATACTTACAAAACACATTTTATATTTTCCTCAAATACAATTTTTCTTTTCATCAGTTTAAATGAGGAAAATCCATGCAGAATGTGCAAAAATTTCAAAATCATGAATTGAAAAACACAGACTCCGCGATTTTAAATATTACGAGCCATTACACAGAGCGAAGCGGCGCGGTGTGCTACCGGCGCGAAGCGCGCACTAGCGCCTACAAACCTAAGGGGACACTATACGCATTGCGCAATGCTTGAAGTATCCCCTTAGGTTTGTAGGCGCCATTGCGCGTTGGGAGATGGCCCGCCGCCCGCCGCGCCGCAGTGTGCCATGGCGCCTCAAGCAACTATTTCACAACAGAGGTGTTGCACAGTATCAAACGAAATTGAAGGCGCTCCAACATTTTAAGAGTGATAGGCATCCTTTAAGAGTACGAAGCTTTCCTCGAAAAATAAATTAAGGTACTACGGCACGAACTCCCCTGCCGAAAAAACGCGTGGACATAAACTACTAGAAGAACCAGGTGTGCGGACAAAAAAACGTCGTCGAAATGTCCTTCAACCAAAGAAAATGTCTCTGAAATGCATCCGTAAATAAACAGTGAATAGACATTGCTAACCTAGTCCAACTACAATTGATAACTTTTCAATCCTTGAAAAACTTCGCAGTTTGAGACTCCGACCTACAAAACGACTTGGTTGGTCGACCAAATTTTTAGTTAAATCGGCTGACACTAGAGTACCTACGTAACTATCTACCTACTTAAGAGCATAGCCATATCAAAATATGGAGCTCTTATAGGTTCTAACTTTATTAGACCAGAAAATTTTAAACAAAATTAAAAATTATTTATCTAAATATTTTCAAAATATTAATAGAATTGGTTTTAATTTAGCAGAGACTCTCATAGTGTTTTTTTTTTTATTATTGCTTGATATAGAACAGATACGTTTTCACTTACAATGAAAGTGATAAATTGAATTTAAGGAACAAGAATTATTAGGACTATAAGTAACAGAGATTAGCTATGATGAGATGAAATTTACAAGTATAAGAATTACTTAAATCAACTCGGGTGATGATGCGCAACACCGGAATCCGCCTTTTGGCATACATCGGTAATTCTCATATAGTGATAAGTCATGGTCTATTTTTAACTAGATGGAAAAAAATGATTATATATTATTATTTTACGTAAGTCTTTATTATTGGCACTTCTGTTCGTTGATTTTCTACCCAAGTTGGGACTTTTAAAGTCGTTTTAGTTGATCTGACGGAAAAATGTCAGTCAAAGTAACTCAGTTTTTAATTGCGTATTGGTCCATTGTCTCACGTGACATTTTCTACGGCACTCCAATTTTCAGTCTATGCAGCCACCAATTTTCTTTCAAGGTAGTGGTTCAAAAGCAGACTTCAAGAGTGCTCATTGCGAAGAAAAAAAGAGGGGAGGCGGGGAAAAAACGTCGGTCAGAGGAACTTGCTCCCCACTAATTTGTTCTATTATCTTACTTCGTTTTCTCTCCTCTTCCTCATCTCCCGCCTGTGTGCTTCGCCTTGCCACGCCACCACCGTCCCGGCCCGAGCAACTCTCCGAGAACCTTTGGCAAGCGACCCGAATGATAAGTGTCCCGTTCTTAGTCTTTCATTTCCTTAACTGTTTACTTTTCGAGAGGGGGAAAATCCCCCGAATTCATACTCCGTTCCCCGCATTTTTCGTTCGAAACGCTGATAAACAAATCCTCAAGATAAATCTCTCAGATGCCGTGTGCAGCGCTCTGCGCGATGAATAATATTTGTCGAAATTAACTTTCCGTAGCCGGAGAGCCGGGGCTACGAAGGGGGGGGGGGGTTGGAGTTGCTGTTTTGTGTGCTCAAGGCCCGGTGTAAAACGGCGAAAATGTAGGCGATGAGGGTTGATTTTCCTTGAGTTTCAGAGCCGGGGACTGGAGTCCGCCGTAAAGCCACGGTTACACAGACGGCACGCGCGGCGGTGCGACCAAAAGCAGTAAGGCACTGAAGAATTTAAAACAATTTCAGCAGGAAAAATTTTGCGGGTTTTGCAAACTTCAAGGTTAGTCCAACATTACCGTAGACTCCATTATAATCATGAAAATTGAGTTTTGTTTTTCGGTTTTCGTTTCTTCTCAGTTTTTGCGGTGAAAGACGTTGAAATTCCTAGCAAGGATCTATTTTCGCAGTTACTCGATTGAATTTTACCAATGACCTGTAAAAAGTGCCCCTTTCTATGATTCTATATTATGGACCACATTATCAATGTGGTTCCAGACAAAGTGCCGACAGGCGCATTATTCCTTCAGAGAGCCAATGAAAATAGTGCTCTACAAGTAAAGTGCCGCCTTCTTCTGCCAAATTCTAACATGAGAATGTGTTTGTTGTTTGTCCAAGATGCAACCACGAAAGCATGCAGAAGATAGCACTTACGGCTGTCTTGCCTAACACTAGCATAACAAGAAAATGAGTAATACCTTTTATGTTATTGAAATAAAATTGGTAAATTTTTTAATAATTTAACGATTTATAAGAGTCTTTCGGATGATCGGTGGCAATTTGACATAGAACGGAGGCTTCTTTTAATAAAATGTCAGACGCTAGTGAGCCCATTTTCTCAAAACTTCACTTTTGCACTTACGGCGCCCTTCGCTATCACGGCAGTCTACCCGCAGGCAGATTCAAAGTCACCCCACCCGGTCGCGGTTAACGTCGCGTCGTCCACGCTTTGTGGAAACGTGGCTGAATACGACTTTTTCGCTAAGAAGCTCCTGGATGCAATATTGGAAGCCCGCAGGTTTACCCCGACCCGTTTTATAAAAAGGGGATGGGGGAGGAGGGGTGATGAAGAGATGAAAGGGGAGGCCTGGAACGCCTGTAATCCTCGCGAAATTGAGGAGTTGATCAACGTCATGACTTTTTAGATGCGCTAACTTACGACTTTAACGACGTCCGCTGTCCGTTAGTTTCCGCTTTATCAAGTTAACGTTTGCTGTTAGTGTCATCCGAGCGAATCGATGTGACGTGAATCGCTCCTCGCGTAACTTCTAAATACGATCAGAAGCTTATGAAAACATGTAGCTGTTGACTGACGGTAAGGTAACAAAATATTCTGGTCCAACGAGAGTTTCCTTAACCACCAAGAGTTGAATGATGGAATATCAAAAGTAGCAGTTGCTTCCTGCCCTGCCACCTGTCGCTGAGAGACGAGAGGGATCCACATTGCACACTGGAAAAAAAAAAAAAAAACATTGGATCTAGAGTTCAGACTCTTGAAAACATTGACAAGAAAAAGGACTCTTGATTCAATCAGATTTAAGCTTAAATCAAGAACCAAGCCTGTTAATTTGAGCGGATTTCCTTTTGATTTAAGCTTAAATCTGATTGAATCAAGAGTCCTTTTTCTTGTCAATGTTTTCAAGAGTCTGGACTCTAGATCCAATGTGTTTTTTTTTCCAGTGCGCCCTTAAAAAATAACGGGAAAAAGAGGCTGGGGTTAAGTCCCAACTTGGACTTTTGCCTAATTAATTGGATTACATTTTGCAATAAGGAACCACCATCTCTGGCTCTCCCATAAAATCACATATCGGCATAGGGAAACCAATGATGTGTATCCCGATCGGAAATTTGACCTTGGGCAGATCGGAATAATATTGTGGCAACCTTAGCGAGATTGTGAGCATATTTCAACAGTAAGGTTGGCCTGAGAATCTTGGTACAATATGCCATCAATACTGGATATATAACCTTAGTATTTTAATATTGCACCAATATTAGCAACATTAGAAATCCAACGTCAGATGGTGCTCGGTGATTCCAAGATTGTCACAATGTTGTCACAATATTGGTTATACAATATTGGTAAACTAATACTGTCGTAGAGTTATGTTTTCAATATTGCAGTAATATGTTAGTTTTAACATTGGCGCATTATTAAAAAAAATACTGAACATAGGCTTCTGCTTATAATATTGACACAATATTGACACAATATTAGGAAAACAAAATTGCTAAAATAATATCGAGACGATGTTATCTCTGTGATACTGCGGTATTGTTATTATGTTAACATTCAATTAACGTTAGAACAACAAACATAACAGGCTTCTGTTCGTAATATTTTCATAATATTGACACAATATTGGATATCTAAAACTGCTGAATTGATATTATGCTAACATTATTTTTACAACATTGTGGTAATATTCGCCTTTTAACATTGTCACAAGATTAAGAAAATAAACATTTTAGGCTTCTGTTTCTAATATTGTCATAAGATTAACACAATATTGTGCGCGACGAGCACAATTCGACCGCGTTTGCTATTTCCGCCACCAGGGCGCGCTCGCCGCGGATCTGCCGTTGCGGTCCCTTTAAGGGCAAATTAAAGGGCAAAAACTGCGACCTTTCGCTTTTTGACGTAATAGGCACATGATCCATAGGCGTCTAACCCATCTTATCGATATTCTTAGGCCAAGGGCTCAAATGGAGCTTTTTGGCAACGGTCCGCGCGCGGCCGCCCCGTCAATGGGGCTGGTTCTCGTTTCGCCTGGGCAGTGCCCGTTATATAAGTGGAATCCAAGTTGAATACTTCAGCCAGTGCAAGCAGCCAAGGAAATAGCTGACTTAGGATGGTTCCTCGGCACTCCTATGTTCCGTATGCCTACATTGTAGGCATTGCGACGCTAAGAAATTTCTTGCGCGAGGACGGCAGGTAATACGGCGTTCTATCGCCTACTTTGCCTCAGAGGGAAGATTGGAAATCCAAGCTTGTCTCAGAGGTAAAATAAATATCCTGCCAATATTATGGCAATATTTTAACATCAAGACTATGGCAACATCATGATCAGAATAACCGCTGAACAAGCTTGGAGCAATATTATTAACATAACATTGTCACAATATTGAATATCCAAGTTTGTCTCGGAAGTAAAATAATGTCCCACCAATATTGTGGCAATATTGTCAGGATAGGCTTGGAGCAGTCTTACAAACCTAACCTTGGCACAATCTTTGGGCTCAAGCTTGTCCCAGAGGTAAAATAAATGTCCTGCTAACATTGTGGGAACATTAGCAAGATAAGCTTGGCAACTCTATTCAAATGTGAAAAAATGTCATACTAAGCTTGTACCAAGGTCAAATTTCCGATTGGGATGTTGTTTCTAAAATGGGCAAGAAATTGCGGTATTACAAAATTTTTTGGAAATGTCCATATCATCCAAAAAATCAACTCCGCAACAATTGAATCGGAAATAAAACCAATGAAGGTGGAAAACGATTTATTTTTCAGTAAGTTGGGATGATTTTAGCCCGCTTGAAAGGAACTTCGGAAAAAAAACTTTCATAAGAGAAAAAAGTCATGTTTTGAGGTAAAAAACACGCTCCTGAAGTTTGGCGATTTAAATTTTTGGATCTTGTACACTGAGAAAAAACTATGATTATAATTACCATATTAGTGGTGTTCAATATGCACTCTTAATTAGTAGTGGCCATAACCAATGATAGTGATATTTTTACTGGAGCAATCGTAATTTTACAAGTGCGCGGTAGTAAAATTACCATTTGATGGTAAAAATATCTCTATTAGTGGTTATGGCAACTAGTAATTAAGATTTCATATTGAACACAACTAATATGGTAATTATAACCATATTTTTTTCTCAGTGTAACTACGTTCACTCGAGGAGGCCCTCAAAGCAGGCCTTGAAGGATTGAGGTGCCTCCTGTGAGCTGGGCTGCGCAGCAGCCAGGGGGCGTACCCCCTAGTTAGTTATTCTAGCTGAAGTCCTTTCTTATTTATTTTTTTAATTGTCAACCTTTTCCACTAATAAAATTTGGACTAATTCAACATCCTCCCAAGAATGTCGAGAAAGGAGTCGGGAAATAAAAGTCGGCTCCAATCCCGGGCTCAAAGTTTACAGCTTGGCCGCCGCACAAAGGGTCGAGTCAATAGAAGAAGTCGGACAAAATTTGGAATCTTCGAAACCTCACATCTTCGAAAATATGAAACAAAATAGCTTTGGAATGGGTCTATAGATGCTTTAGTGAAATTTTATTTCAGAAACACCCCCTGATATTGAAATTGAGAATTTGCACGCTAATTATTACTTCATCTGAAAGTGCATAAAGAGCTGATTTTGCAGTATTTTTTATAATTTTTTTCAGCCATGGGAAATAGTATGAAAATAGATTTAAAAGTGAGAAAATGCACCGCCCAGTGACGTCATCCGGCGGCATTTCCCGTTTGAACGCATGCATTTCAGCAGTTTGGATAATTTTGTCTTATCGACTGTGTAACTCGGCAATCACATATCTCGTTCGCGGTGTATGAAAATCTCCGCCTCTATATTATTTTTTTTAAAGAGAACAAATTGACATCACTCTTTGAAATTTATGCAGAATTTTCTTTGCACAGAGGAGAAAAATCACTGCAGTTTTAAAGAATTGCCGTTGAGTAGTTTTCCGTTCAAAAAATAAAGTATGACAGGAAGTCTGCGACGTCGCAAACCGAGTCATGTGATTGCCGACTTACACCGTCGATATATTCTCTAATAATTGTTCAATTTATAAACCAATAGTATCCTCGTGTTCAGCTCACTTGGTAGCGTCCATTCAAACATGGAATTTATCCCATTTCGGACACCTGCGAATTCTCCATTGTGGCGACAGAAACATCAAAATTTTTAATTCTAGCCCAAAATTTTAAGCTCAACCTCTTTTAATAGCTCGATTCACTGTGCGGCGCCGAAAGAATGCTTCCTCCCGAGTTATTTGTAGCGAGGAAGAGAAAACTCTACACGACGCGACGAGACGCTGCGCCCGAGTGTGCGGCTTTCATTAATTTGTGGCTCGGCGCGGAGCGTTCCAGAAAAGGCGCGGGCGATCTACACAAGAAACCAACATTGCCATTTTAACGCGACAAACCCCCATTTTCTACCGTCCCACCCGCCGCGGGAAACGTTGGGAAATGTCGGGAAATCTTGGGCGCCGCGGCGGAAACGTCAGACACGTCGCGTCGTCTTTCATCCAAATCTGAGGAGTCGGATCTCGGATGGGCCTTTTGTCAAATTGATGCTCTCATTGTTCGATGTCCACGCTGCGCCTTTGAAGACGCCCCCCGCTTTCTTTTTATCCGCCTTTGCGACTGTGCTCGCATCCCAGTCGGGGGCGGGCGGCGGAGTATGGATCCGGGCGGTTCCATCCCTCGGTATCTCTGCGTCTTGTTCTCTCGTTACTGGGTTGGGAGTGTAGCGAACTTCAGCTACGGAGAGAGTTGCAACGCAAAAGTTTGGTTGAGACGTGAAATAAAACACGAAATGACCCGAGCCTGTGGTCGACAATTTCAGGAGAAAATGCCACACTGGAAACAAAAACACATTGGATCTAGAGTCCAGACTCTTGAAAACATTGACATCAACATACTCTTGATTCAATCGGATTTTTGCTTAAATCAAGAACCAAGCCTCTTAATTTGAGTGGATTTCCTTATGATTTAAGCAGAAATCTGATTGAATCAAGAGTATTTCTTCTTGTCAATTTTTTCAAGAGTCTGGACTCTAGATCCAATGTGTTTTTTCTTCCAGTGCAGCTAGTTTTCCTGAAGAAATTTAAACAAGCAGTTCCAACGCCAAAGCGTTGGAGGGCGCTTCTTTAACACTGCGCATGCGAGGAACGTTTTCATACGGCCAAGCGAGAGTATTGCGGACGGACGATGTATAACAAATTGCCTACGTGAAGGTGGTCCGGCAGCAACATACCCGCCGCTAGTCTCTGGAAAACAATAGAAAATAGTAGTTGCGTACGTTGCCAGCGAGCGCGCTGCGAGCGCATCTGTTTCAATTACCTAGCATTCGAGTCGGGCCTCTAACTTTCTATTCTCTCTGACATAACCTTAAACCTTCAACCTAGAGCCGCAAACAGCTGACGCTTGACGATGCTGCGCCGAGAAAATGAACCAATCACAAAATAGCACAGTAATACGTCACTAAAATGAAGAGATCACGTGACTGTTCGTGATTTTTTCGAATCAATCTGAAACTACAACCTCGAATATGAGGCATTTAAGCATAACGAAGCCCCAAATTAGTTTAACCAGGCAATACGTCCGTGCGAGATTGTTATGCTTAAAAGCAAAACATTTCACGAAAACTTTTACGAATACCAGATGCAGAAAAAAATCAAATTTTCCCGGGTGTACCAGAATGGCGTCATTACCCATAAGGCAAAACGGTATGTAGTATAGTACATGTTACATCGGGGGAGTCGAACGGCTGGAAAGGGCGCATCTGGTACCCAGAAGCGCCCAAAAGAAACCAGTTGTAAATACCAACGTCGCAAGCGGAGGAATGCATGTTCCCAATCTCTCCATTGATTTTTTTTTAGCTAAATTCACCGCAAACTGTACCAAAAGCAACACACAATTTGTGTCTGCTTGTGTTTCACTTCCTAAATTAACCAATAGTAACGGAAGAACACAAATATTTTTACCAGTGTACCTTCACTATCTGCGCGAGAAATATGCGTTCTTTAAAGCTTCCCGCTGCGAAAACCATACTGCGGCACAGGCGAACATTTCGAGAGAGGAGTTACTCCATCCAACCCTTGCGTACTATGCTGAGCAATATTCAACATGGCTGATGCGAACCCAGCAACATCTACTGGCGTGCTTGTAACTGTACGTACATATTCCTCACATTGATAAAGACCATGGTATACCACCTCATGATTTGCGCGCGGAAGCGCCAGCCATGCTGAGTATTGCGTAGCATCCCAGTGCGCAAATATTAGATGGAACGACTCCTCTCACGAAATTTTCACCTATGCCGTATTATCGTTTTTGAAACGGGAGGCTTGAAAAAGCGCACATTTCTTAGGCAGATTGTGAAGTTAGGAGTGTAGTCCAGACCTTTCCGATGCGCTCATCGTGATTTTTAAGCCACTTTCTCTCTTGTCCCGCAAAATTTGTGTCAGTTTGTGTTTCACTTTCTACATTAACCGACAGCAACACAAGAACACAAATATTTTCATCAGTATTCTCTCGTTACCGAGATGCGGGTCTATGGCAAACTTTAGCTAGAGTAAAAAGAAGAGTCCTTTTTTTTTTTTACAGATAATGGCTCAAAAATCACGACTCATGGAGAAATTTTAACATAAAAGTTCGGTTAATACGGGGAATGAAACACAAAATAACCCTAGCTTTTGGTTAAAGATTTCAAGAGAAAATGCCAGCTTGTATTTTTTTTAGAGGAAATTCAATAAAAAATAAGTGGTGAATACGAGCGTCGCGATTGGAGAAAATCCATTTTTCCAGTCTCTCCATTGTTTTCTGCGCTAAATAAACCGCAAATTGCACCCAAATCAATATGATCTTATATTTAGAGTAAGATATGAGGAAAATCTAGGAATAGTAGCGACGAAAGTCACGGAGTCCGTTAACATAACGACGACAAAACAAAAGCTACGTTTCAGGTCTTTTCGTTTCTTTATCCAAGAAAAGGACCCAAAGGCAATAAACTCATTTCTGTCACACAAATTTTGATCCGCGGCACTTTACTTCGTCCGCAAAAATAAAAGATGTGTCAAAACAAATCCTAGGGAACAGCCAAGAGAATTCTTGCAAGTCTCTTCCCAGCATTCTTCCGTATGCAGCCTTCTTTCTTCGACACATGAGGAGGTTTGACGTATATGGCGTTACCTTTTCTGAGGCGTGAAACGTGAAAAACGAGGTTTCAATTGGAAGGTCCCAATAGGTAGCAAATGGTTGCTGAGAAACGAGGAAAAGTGAGATATATCCGTCATGACGGACGATAAAAATCGGGCTGTTCTTTCCTTATCGTCGGGTTGATCCCAGCGATAAATTCATCCGTTTCAGTCAACGCTGAAACGTTGCCGTGAGAGGCAGTGAAGATTCGTCGTCTCCCGCACGAAGGAACGTAACTCCAATCCAAGGTTGCCAAATTGACTCCAACAATTAATTTATTTTACAAAAATGTAAGTGTGCAATTTATATCCAAATTTGTCTGATTTTTGCATGAAATCGGAAGAAAAATCAGTGAAATTTTCAGTTAGAAATGCCCAATACTTTTCTGGTTAAAATGCAATTTACGAAAGGAAATTTGGCAACATTGAAATGTAGTTACGTTCTTTCGTGCGGAAAACGACGGATTGAGGACGCACCTGTCTCCTTTCGCGTGAACGATCTTCCCGGCGAAATGAAATTTTCCGATCTCGTATAATAAATGTATTATGTTTCCTCAATATGGTGAATTCTTTTGTCGTGATCAGAAGAATTGAATGATTAGAATAATTTTGTTCCTGGCAGAAAATGGTATTGACTTTAATACATAAAAATAATCCCGGAAAAAAGTATCACAATCCTAACTATACTCGTAGCTGAACTCGGCGCCAGATATTAAAATAGTTGTACAAGCTAGAGGTATGGATTAACTATACCGGTGGCCGGCACCTTTACGCTATATCAGAAACTACTGAATTCACGCACTGAAAAAAAAAGTCCGGCCGTGGGAGCCGCAATTACGGGCTATATAGACATACCGTCCGCTCCGGGCTCAAAGGCCAAAAATTCCGGCTGCTGGAGCCGTAGCTTCGGCCTCTGAACCTGGAGCAATGGAAGCTACGCCTCCAGCAGCCGGAATTTTTGGCCTTTGAGCCCGGAACGGACGGTATGTCTACATGGCCCGTAATTGCGACTCTCACGGCCGGAGATTTTTTTTAGTGCGCTACTTGAGAGAGCTCAACTGATTCGTCCGTCGTTGGTGATATTCACGCTCTGATCTATTCACTCAGAGTGCGGCGCGAATTTCGCGCTGGATTTTTTTTCACGCCGGCTGTTCACTACTGTTTACGAGTAAAACATTGATTTTTAACAGTGAACTCTCGGAAGTTCTTCGACAAAAAAAGTCAAAGTTTAGAAGTTGCCGGTGATTGGCACATATTCCCGGAGATCCCGGGGGGCAAGCAACACTAGAAGTTCAAAAAGCAAACCTAGCCTTGTGATGAATTGTTGATTCGAGGCCAGCATTTTTTCGTCGAGTTTAAAGTTGTATTTTTCCTTTTATCAACGTTGCCTTTCTTAAAAAAGCATTAGGTTGCGTTCAGTATACCTGTATTGTTTAGTTACTTAATAGTAACCGAAATTTTCTCTAAAATGGGCAACACCGCGGAGTGGACACGTGTGCGGAGTAAAAACAAAAGCCCGCGACCTCGCCGGGCGGGTTGCGTCAAGTTTCCGGCAGGCGCGCGCGGAAAAAAAGTGGCGTAAATTGTCCGTTAAACTCCCCCGGGCCCGCGTCATAGGTCACGGGGGCGGGGACGGGGGGGGGGCACTCAAGATAAGCTATGATGGAATGACGGAATGGGACTTGGGGAGCAGCGGACCCCGTCGAGGGGGGTCCAGGTCGCGGTGGAGTGTGTGATCCGATCGCGGTAACTTTTTTCCGTTGATTGGTCGCCTTTTCGATGGCGGCTCCACGCACTCAAAGGTCATTTCTATCGTCGTTGCCAGAGCTTCCTGAAAAATCAGCACTTTTCCCCCATCTAGATTAAAGTATTCTTACATGGAGAGTATGAACTAGAGACAAGAGACCCTCCACTGGCCTCCTAGCGACAAGTGGAAGCTTTTACTTTCGGGGTTTCAACAATTCCTTATGGACAATTATAAGGGAGCATCAGTCACCATCCTAATTTTGGCTGTTGACTTACCTACCCTACATGGTCGATGATGAGCTTCGGATGACGTCATGAGCGTCAAAACGCGAAAAAGTAACTCAGAAACCGGAAAATGCAAAGTTGAAAAAGCGCAACTTTTTGGATATTAACGGAAATTAATTTCCCGATGCACATAAGTGTTCTTGCGGATGAGCCAGAAATCGTAGTTCTCTATACGGTTGTAGGACATTTCAACAACAATTTTTTGTCCGCGTCTGTTTGTTCAAGTAGTTTATGTCCACGCGTTTTGCCGGCAGAGGAGTATTGGCTACTAATTGAGAACCAAAGTTTATTGGTCCACTAGTAAATATTCACATCACTTACATCAAGCAAAAGCAAATTAGCTATTTCATTCTTAAATAAAATCTTCTTAATGGCATACTCAAGAATGTTTCTGCCTAAATTGAGTCACTTTTTTCTCTAATGAATTTCAAAAATTATGCTAAACGTTATTGAATACAGATACTAGAACTTGGTGAGTTTTTGGACTCTCTTCTTGCACCGTAATATCTTAATTTATTTTGCAAAAATCATAAAGGTTGCTTGTCATTCTTAATACGTTGGAGCGCCTTCAATTTCGTATGATACTGTGCAACACTTCTGTTGTGAAATAGTTGCTTGAGGCGCCGTGGAACGCTGCGGCACGGTGGGCGGGCGGCCAACGCCTACAAACCTAAGTGGATACTTCAAACATTGCGCAATGCGTGAAGTATCCCCTTAGGTTTGTAGGGGCCTATGCGCGTTACACCCTGGCAGCACGCCGCTTCTGTTTGGTTCCAATATTTAAACTCGCGGATTCAGCATTTTTCAGCTCATGATTTTGAAATGTTTGCACACCGCGCATGGATTATTCTCATTTAATTTGATGAAATTGAAAAAAAAAAAAAAAAAAAACTTGTAATAAAGGAAAACATAATGTGTTTTGTAACTATTAAGGTGGTTCCGTGTCAAATTTAATGATTCCCAAAGCACTTAAATATATTCTTTTATATTTTGTGCTGTTACTGTGCTTTAACATGGTATGTATGCGCAACCAAATGCTCAAAATTGGACACCCTTGACTCTTAAAGATCGATGTACATATGGGCTAAAACCAAAGATTGCGTGTTTCTTGGTTTATTTTCCTCTTTTATTCATTTTTGAATATTTTCTTTCGACACAACAACGGCTCATTGAGATTCATATCGATGCCATCGCTTTGAAAAGGTTTTACAAACATTTGCCAAGTTTTAAAAATATTCTTTGAATGGAGTACTATTTTCATTTAAAATAGGAAAAAAAAGAAGAGAAAAAAAGAAAAAAAAGGTATTTAAGGTTTATTTTGTTTTGAAAATTTTTAGGATAGAAATAAAACCAAATATTCACCAATGACAATTTGAAAAGATAAATCAAAAGAAGAGAGTAAAATTTCATTTAAAAAACGAATTACCGTAACAACACCTCAATCCTTCTCAATTTGCTCATTTCGATATTGGCAGTATAATTTTACATTCGCACTAAAATATAACACTTGGACCACGTCACTGTTGCTTATTTTACACGTGAACGTAAACTACTAGACAAAACAGGTGCGCAGACAAAAAATCATCGACGGAATGTCCTGAAACCTCTCTTTAGAGAATTCGCACGAATAATATTTATCACTTCATCTGAGAGTGCTTAATGCGTTGAGTTCGCAGTATTTTTCATAATTTTTCCTGAAAGGGGAAATTGTAGAAAAATAGATTAAAAAGTGAAAAAAAATGCGCCACCTCTTAACGTTGTCTGGCGGCGTTTCCTATTTAAACTCATGTCTTCAAACAGATTTGGTTATTTTGTAATATTTTATCCAATCGTTGTTCAATTTGGAAACCAAGATTTCCGTGTGCTTAGTTCTCGTGGTGGTTCCATCTTTAAATGAAATTCAATAGGTATCAGACACTTGCAAATTCTCCGTTGAAAATTGAAGCCCATTCAACCCTTGGACATTACGTATTATTTCTCGCAAAATGTTACCGAGGATCGGGAACTCAAATTCCAAAAATACACCTCGCTTCACCAAAAGCTGCGTCTAAATGACGCCCTGCCTGCCTATTTCCTAGAACCGGACTAACAACAACAACAAAGAATCAATTGGATTTAATCCAATGAAGCAACGATTTGAACATCGCTGCACAGTGGATCGAGTCAATCGAAGAGGTCGGACATGAAATTTTTGACTTAAACATCAAATTTTGTTGTTTCTTTCGTCTCATTTCAAATTTCAAGGGATGGCGTTAGAATAAAATTTGACGAGGGAAACAATGGAACCATTTTTAGAGCTTCAAAGTTTTGTATAAACGGAGTTATGAGCGTTTAAAGTTTCCAAATTTTGTCCGACCTCCCCTATTGACTCGATCCACTGTGCGCTGTGCCGAAACTGGGTTGAAGTGTGGCCGGGCCTGAAATTCCCCCACGGATTCCCGGAAAAGGGATTATCACGGGATGGTATGACGTTTCCCCGTGGTTTATCCAGCTCGAGGTGCAAATTGTGCCACCGGTGAGGGTTGCGAAAATTCGCGGAATTCATCCCTACAGTTGCCGGAGCGTGCTTGGCGACCGGCATAGCTTCATCCCCTATCGTGCGTTCGCATTGCTGAAACATTCCCCGCGACACGGAGCGGCGCACAGTGGATCGAATCAATTAGAGAGGTCGAACACGAAATTTTTGACTATAAAACTGCAAATTCAAATTTTTATTTCGTCACATTTTAAACGTTAACGGGTGCCTCCAGACGAAAATTTCACGAGGAAACCAATGAAGCCACTTTTAGAACCTCAAAGTTTTGTATAAACGGAGTTATAAGGGATGTAAGTTTCAAAATTTTGTCCGACCTCTCCTATTGAGTCAATAGGAGAGGTCGGAAAAAATTTGGAATCTTTACAAAATTACGTTTATATAAAATTGTAAGTTTTTAAAGTGGTTCCATTGGTTTTCTGGTGAAATTCTTTTATAAAAGCACCGCGTAAAATTTAAAATGTGACAAAATAAACATCAAAATTTGCCGTTTTAGTAAAAAACTGTATCTGCGACCTCTCTGATTGACTCGATCCACTGTGCGCCAAAAATCGAGACAAGGGGCCAAAGAATACGCGAAAAAAAGTTTATAAAATACGTAACACTAAATTTCTTTTAACGCGCCGTTGTTGAAGGGACGTTGCTTTTGATTTGCCAGGCTTTTCCGTCAATTACGTTACTGCCTCGACCGCCGCCTACTGGATCGAGATGAAAGCAGTGGCGTGGCGTGCTTTGCGATAGATCGATTGGTCAACCATTTAAACCTATGGAAAAGTATCGATTATTAAGATGTTCGCTGCGAACACCCTGTTTATCGATACTTTTCCATAGGTTTAAATGGTTGACCAATCGATCCATCGCAAAGCACGCCACGCTATTGGGCGAAAGGAGAAGTCGGACAAAATCTGGAAACCGTTCCGTTTCGCGCGGAATGAGAATCGAGAATCGAGATTTTGACGGCAAATTATGTCGATCGTAAGAAGAAACGCTTCCTTCCTTTCACGTAAAGCTCGGTTTTCCACACTAAAAATAACCTTTTCGTGGCAATAGTGAACCTTCTCGAGGAACCAACGCCCTTGTGCCGAAAATCCCCGCAATCATTTAACTCCAGAATGCACTAAGTACAAAATAATGTCCTGCGGTGCTTTCATTCTTAACCCGTTTGGTGGTCCATTCCGGAGAATATCCATCAGCGAAATGACACGGATCCGAGACAGTAATGGCCTCTTCCATCCTTCGAACGTCGTCGCTTATCAACGAGCGATGCAGTTCGAATTTCCCTCACATAACGTCTACGCATTCTTTGATGCTTTCCAAGGCCTTATGTGGGAATGGAGATACGGCTAAACCCTAGTAGCAGAGTTATATAAAAAATTTGTTTTTAAAAGTATAAACCGTAAATAACCACAAGCTAAAGAATATTCATTGTTTATGTAATGGATGTAAAGTTTTTTAGTTAAAAGTTTACTAAAAAACTTATTTTATTATGTAACCCTTAGTATAAAAGTTATATAACCAAATTCAAAGAGTGTATAAAATGAATTTTCATTATTCTTCCTGGCTGGTAGCGCACTCTAGTTATGAAGTGTGCAAGTTTTCATAT
Source organism: Bemisia tabaci (assembly GCF_001854935.1). Lineage (NCBI taxonomy): Eukaryota > Metazoa > Arthropoda > Insecta > Hemiptera > Aleyrodidae > Bemisia > Bemisia tabaci. The sequence continues at coordinate 3,065,882 of NW_017564154.1, forward strand.
GCGTTACTACCAGGTGGTGGATCATCGTAGAGTTGTGACTTACCTTAAATCCGCGCCGTCCTAGTCGGGATTAGAACCCACGCTTCGGGATGGAGTTGCAATCCGAAGTCCAGTACTTTACCACCAGACCAGCCAGGCTTGATATGAATGGGCCCCTAAATTCAATCTCTTAACTATCGCAGGCCTCTGAGTCCGTAATATTTTGTTTATTGACGGATTCTTATGATATTTTACCAGACTTTATTATTTTTTAACTATCATGATTTTTAACTATCATTTTTTCTGACTCTCTCTATTTTTTTTAACTCTCATTTTTTTAACTCTCTCTCTCTCTCTATTTTTTAACTTTATAATTGCGTCTTTTTCCAGTTTTAATTATTTGGGCCTTTTTTCTAGTTTGAATTTATGTCGATGTATTTATGTTATTTATTTATTATTATTATCATTTCCTTTTTTCTTTTAAATTTTTATAATATTAATTTAAACATTTTAAAAAAATCAAAATTTTTAAAATAATATTTAATAATATTTTTAAAATATTAACAAAAATAATTATGATATACTTTAAAAACATTATAAAATATTATTTTAAAAATTTTAATTTTTTATATTTTTAATATATTTTTAAAATGTTTTAAAAATATTCATTGATTGTATTTCAAAAGTACTTTTGAAAATATTTTAAAAATACATGAAAAACATTTTAAAAATATATTAAATTTCAATATTTTTAAAATATTGCTGTCTAACTGGGCAGGGTTATGAGCCAGACACGCTACCAACTGAGGTAACAGGGCTCCTCGGATTGTGTGCCGAGATATCCCCCTTTAACTCGTCTCGGAGCCATTAGTACCTCTAATAATACCTATCCCACGCAGTCTGATAGTCGAGGGTGTTCATTGAAATGAGATCATCATCATCATTCATGAAAATGAGATAGGTTTACGTTAAAGTCATTCAGGTCATTTATATAACAGTTATAATAAGCAAATTAAGCAAAAGGATACTATGCGTATAAAGAAAATTTATAAAAACCCTTCCTCAATTATATAAATTTTATATAAACGTTATCTTCTGAAAATATGAATAATTATTTTCATGGGCATTTTATATAAAACTTATATACACGATATATAAACTTTAGTTAAAATGGTGATTATATAACCGGTATTAATTCCTTATACGTTTGTTAGGAAGGGGAAAGTGAATCATGCTACTAGGGAACGCCGGGAGCGGTGAATACAGTAATGGCCCTGCCCGCTATTTCAGGATGCAAAAACTCTTCAGCCACGCGATTGGTAGGTTCCGATCGTTCGCGTGCGAAGATGGGAAGGCCCCGAACGCGGCTTTGAAAATTGGGGGCCATAAAAAGGGTTTTCGAGGGAGAAATGGAGATGTTGCATCTGTGAGGTATTTGCGATTTGACTACTGATTTTTATGTAAAGTTCGCGAGAAACACGATGGTGCCACTGGTTTTCTCTGAAATCAACTCCCGGGCTCAAAAAAAGCTCTCAAGTTGAGGCCGACATGGAGGGGATATCCCACGCTATCCTGAGAGTCCATCTCTACATCAAGACAAACTCTTCGTGCGAAGATAGGGAGCAAATACACTAGCAGTGATGCCGTGTTTTCAGTTTTAGAGTACCCAAATAAAGTGGCAGCCCTATCAATGTATTTGCTCCTTATCTTTGCATGGAGAGTTGGTCTTGATGTAGAGGTGGACTCTCAGGATAGCGTGGGATATCCCCTCCATTTTGGCCTCAACTTGAAAGCTTTTTTTGAGCTTGGGAGTTGATTTCAGAGAAAACCAGTGGCACCATCGTGTTTTTCGCGAACTTTTACATAAGAATCATCAGTCAAATCGCAAATTCCTCACTCATGCAACATCTCCATTCAGTGCTTTTCCGGGCTCATCTCAATGTGTAGTTACGCCCTTATGTCAGCCAAGTGACGAATTGTTCATGACCATTCATGGAAAAGGGGACTGTGGTCCACGAATGATGTGATGAAATTCCGTGAATAATCGGTTGAAAAATATCCACAAGTTTTCCAGGAAATTCGCCTTTTATCGAAGGAAATCTGGCAACGCCTGAAGGCTCTTACGGCGTTCTTCCTTAGCACGGCAGAATTCCGCTGTGTTCCGGGTCGGAAGGGGGCACCGGGATCCGACCGAGTTGGAGCAACACCTCACTCCGCGGGGGGCGAGTGCTCCCCGGTCCGAAAGCGCTAATCGGAAGGGGGCCGCAGGCGGGGGCGCGGGGAAGATTAATAGCTCACCGGCGGGTATATCGCCTGAAAATTAGACCGCGCGCGGGAGCTCTCAGCGGTGGTGAAATGAAAAATTTATCACTCCATAAATACCGGAGTCGTTGATAATTATTACGCCGCCGCCCGCAGGCCGGAGTCGGAGGCGGCTAAGAGAAGAAGACGGAAGTGTTGGTCCGGAGAGGTCGCTCGGGCCTCGAGGACGACTTCCAGGAGTGGAAGCCGCGATAAATCGTAGTGGTGGTTCCGTCGACCGCGGCGTAGCTCGGGATGGAAATCTACCGTGTAAGTATTTTGCGGGGAAAACTAGAAAAACTAAATAGGGAGTTTCATCACAAAAGTTTGGTCTACGGGAGGTGAAACACAAAATAACAGGTACTTTTGAACAGGCTGATTGTTGAAATTGCTAGACGAAGCAATATACAAAGAAGACATAGGGAGTATGGAGCGATTCTATTGGTGGAAATGGGTGGTTATTTTTTAGACCACACTGAAAAAAAATTATCGGCGTTTTTACCAAGGTCCGTTGGTACCTTTACCATCTCGCTTTTTTTTACCAATTATTGGTAATTTTACCAAGACAGCTGGTAAGCTTACCTAAAAACCGGTATTTTTACTGTTTTTTTCAGGTAAGAATACCACTTTTATTGGTAATCAATTCCCGGTAACTTTGCCATTTTATCTCGGTAATTCTACCACAGTTGATAAAAAATATTGGCGTTTTTACCGGGGTCCAGTGAAATTACCGAGAAAGTCAATAATTTACCGAGATTTCTCGGTAAAATTACCAATTCCATAAATGGTAATTTTACCAAGAAAAAACTGGGATCAAATAAAACCTTGAATTCTTGATAATTTTACCCTTTTCTTAGTAAATACACCGAGATTTTTTTTTTCAGTGCAAGGGTATAAGTGATGAACTAACTATGGGGCCTCTCGAGGGTTGCCGTTTGTTAGTCTATTACTTACCTTTTCTGTCCCCTGCAACCTCCCACTTTTACCAATAGGATTCCTACATATCCCATTCCTCTTAATTGTCTATAGCTTCGTCTATCAATTTCAACAATCAGCTCGCTGGTCCTGGCTACGATGCGACCGCCTCTCGGGAAACTGCGCGGGGAGTACCCATAAGAATACGTCCGTAAATATACGGTGATCACATGACTCCTTTTTGCCCAAGTTACTGTCGTATATTTACGATCTGTGAAAGCCGGGTTGTCCTAAGACCCGCAACTGACGCAGGATGCGGCGCTGCAATCTGTGCCGCGTACTTCTCCTGCGTTTTTATACTCGCCAACGCGGGATTGCGCCAGGCGCAAAAAGCGTTATCACCGCTCCGAGAGCGGCGCAGCGGTGACACATATGGGGCCTGGCGTAGCTCGGCGCTAGTTAAGTCTGCTCCAGGATACCTATACATATATTGGAAGAGCATGGACATTTCGGTAGTTTTGAGGTTAAGTCATGGTTCTTAGAGCCCAACGGGCAGCCAACCTATGAAATCAAATAATCCAGAGTATAATTTATTATCACAATGGAGATGTTGCATGTGTGAGGAATTTGCGATTTGACTGTTGCTTCCTATGTAAAATTTCGCGAGAAATACGATGATCCCACTGGTTTTCTCTGAAATCAACTCCCAAGCTCAAAAAAAGCTCTCAAGTTGAGGCCAAAATGGAGGGGATAGGGGATATCCCACGCTATCCTGAGAGCCTACCTACCTCTACATCAAGACGAACTCTCCATGGAGAGATAGGGAGCAAATACATTAGCAGTGATGCCGTGTTCTCAGTTTTAGAGTCCCCAAATAAAGAGGCAACCCTGTCAATGTATTTGCTCCCTACCTGTGCATGGAGAGTTTGTCTTGATGTAGACGTGGACTTTCAGGATAGTGTGGGATATCCCCTCCATTTTGGCCTCAACTTGAGAGCTTTTTTTGAGCTTGGGAGTTGATTTCAGAGAAAACCAGTGGCACCATCGTGTTTCTCGCGAACTTTTACATAAGAATCAACAGTCGAATCGCAAATTCTTTACACATGCAACATCTCCCTTGAGCCATTCTCCTCCATTTTGAGCTGACTGCAGTTCCAAACGGCCCATTCTGGCAACGTCGACACGGTGAAGTGGCCGCAGCAGGCGCAGCTGCTGGATAAATCTCGCCTCGGGTAATTTTGCCGGATTACCTTTTCGTCCTCCGTATTTCAATCGGCTGTTTATAATTTACGTGTCAGTAGGTCACGGGGAACCCTCCGGCGGCAGGTTGGGGGGGGGAGGATGTACTCGCCTCATTTCCAGCCGGAGGGAGTTTTCGGCGGGATAATCTGCGCATTTCAAACGACTCGTTCGCTTCATTAAACAATCGATGGTTTTTCGAGGGGCCCGTACCGCCGTGCTGAGGGGAAACGTCGTATGAACATTCTAGAGTCGCCAAATTTCCTTCGATAAAATGTTTATTTTTCAAGAAAGTTACGAATATTTTCGTTTTAAATTTTCAGAATCTTTAGGTGAAATCGCGAACAAAATTATCTGAAAAATTGGAAGGAAAATATTTATAAGTTTACAAGGAAATTCGCATTTTATTGAAGGAAAGTTGGCAACGCCTGAAGGCTCATACGGCGTTTTTCCTCAGCACGGCAGCGCTCACCGAAGCAATGGACGAGTTATCGGAAGTTTGGGACAGCGTGTTTTTGTCAGCGTGTTTCCGTTCTTTCGGTGATTTTTGTACTCGAGCGGACGCGATTAGAGAAACTGCCGCGTGAACATTCGAATGTTGCCAATTTTTTTCGAATGAAGTACTTAATTTTCTGCGGCGAGGCGTGAATTATCGATTATCGATATTTTCCCATTTGAAGCTGGGTTAAAGAATTGATCATGCAGGTAACGGTGCAATGAACGTTGCAAACACCCTGTCTATCAATTGGACGTATTTCTACCAAACAGACCTATGTGGAGGTGAGAAATATGGGGTGTGCTCGTGGAAGCTGCATAAGAAGCAATGTAAAAGTGTGCGTGATTCCTCTTGAAGAATTGGAAAAGCGGGATATTTCATTCTATCAAACAGACCTATGTGCAACTGAATGCGGAATTCATGAGCCGCGGGCATGGCAAGAGAGCTTTGTGGACAGGGCTCATGAGTTAATGACACCCCGCGGGGATCTCCCCGGTGCGCCCGGTCTCGTTTGTTGCCGCTGACGTCACTGGCGCTTTATTATTCTCATTCACTCTTACGCAAAGAGAACTAACGAGCACACCCCATATTTCTCACTTGCACATAGGTCTGTTTGGTAGAAATACGTCCAATTGTTCTCCATTGGTTTAAATAGTAGATCAATCGATGCGTAGCAAAACACGCTACGCCACTGTTATTTTCGAGGAGAGTTTTGAATATTTTTCCTTGAAAATTTACGATACTTTGTGTCAAATTGCATGTGTATTTAGCTGCAAAAATAAAAGGACTATGTTCACTTGTCTCCGAGAAATTCAGTATTTTATGAAAGGAAATTTGGCAACGACCAAAGACGCACGGCGCTCTATCTGACCACGGCAGCATCGCGCTAATAAATCGTTGAGTTTAAGGAAATGGCTCATGAGAAAATGACCGGAAGTAACTAGATCACATGCTCGAGAAGGCTGTGTCTTTATGCGTCTGAGGGGTCACTTTAAGGATTGAGGCATTTTTCTGTGGAATGGCTGATAGTGGGACATCGAGTTTTAAAGAAGCGTTTTCGAAAGAAATTGCAGTACCTCAGTTGTTTTAAACAATTTTTTTTCCTCAAAAAAAACTTGAAACGTTTTTATACTATCTTTATTTCGAGCGGTTTGTCTAAAATTCTCATTAATTCTGCGTTTATGGAAGGAAAAAGTTAGGCGTCGCTAAGTTGTTAAGACGTAGCTTTGTGGACTCTAGTGTAACAGAAATTCTCTCAAATGATTCCTTGTATTACATTTTCATGAATGAAATTCTTGCTACTTTAAAAGTGTATTGGATTTATTTAAAGCGCTCAGCTGATACAAACGTTTTTTTGATTTGGTGATAAGGGGTAGTTTTTGGCGGAAAAATTGTACACGTTTCTCGGAAAATCGAAATTTTATAAAAAGAAATTTTTACAACATAAAATTAATCATAATCGGTTTTTTGGCAGACTGGCTGCCTAGTAAGTTTATGGAACAAAATTAAAAGCCTAGGAAGTTTTATGACTCACAGTTGTAGAAATAGTTTGTACACATTCAGGATTGGAGCGCCTTCAATTTGAGCGATACTTCCCGCTTTATCGTGAAGTTAGTTTAGTTGCGTGACCTAACATAACCCAACATGACTCTGTTGCGATCGGTTCTCGAGCTCTAATGTCTGCTCTAACGTTCCGAATTCACTTTTTTTGTAGTATTATTTACACGGAAACTTATCGCGTTGTTTTTCCCGAACCTCTGCATGAATTTTTGTCCCTTTTTAGGTTTGGTAGACAAATGCTGTCTCGGTTCCTGTTCGATCGATTTTTGTGAAACTCGGTATAAATGGATATTTTTTGACGGAAATCTCGAAATTCTAGTCTAATTGAGATTCAAGATATGGCGGACGTGCCCTAAAATGCTATCTCGGCTTCTTTTCAATCGATTTTAGTCCTCGATTAATGCTTTTGAATTTGTTGGGAAAGGTGTCAATTAATTTCTTTTAAGAACAAGAAATCATATGTGTTGTTTTGATGACAAATCGATAGTTTTGGTCAACGGGATTGCTACATTGTGCAATTGGGAACTAAAATATCAGGCTCAGATTAGAAACAACGTATGTGCTATAAGTTTCTCCGCGCACTTAAGTGTATTTACAGATGAGCCAGAAATTATGGCTCTTAATTACAAAGTGAAGTCCAATTGACGAATCAGTACCTGATCAATAATTAATTTTTGTCTAGTTATTTGAGTGGTTCTTATTTTATTTTATTTCATTTTACTTCATTTCTTTTCTCTTTAAACCAATCACCTTTTTTGAAGTGTGTATGTCATTTGAAGAACTACTGAATGGAATGGATGGATACTCAAAGATGCATCAAAGTAAATTCACTCTAAAAATTTTAAAACCTCGCTGACCGCTTCTTTAATTTCTACGTATCAGAGCTTCCCGCTATTTTTATTCTGCAGAATAAAACATGTTTTATTTGTCTTCCGCTGTACATGAGGTAATACTATTTAATGCAGAACCTAACTGTAGGAGCAAGGGTTTCCAAGAATTATTTTTCTCTACCGCTGGTGGAAGCAGGGTATCTCATGCGGAGCAGGGAACTAATGAAACTTTGAAGAAAAACTGAAAGCGGAAGTTGAAAAATTTAGACCTCTAAGACTTTTAAAAGTGAGTCATCCAGATAAGAGCTGCAATCTACCGTTTAATCTAAACGGGTACCTCCCATAGCCTTTTCTCAGTCCTACCTCCATAATCGACTTTTATTATTTTCACTCTCAGTTTGCCCTACACTCAAAAAAAGCTCCGGCCGTGGAGGCCAGAAGCAACGGACCTGGAGCACGGACTAGATGGGCTATATGGCACTACCGTTCGCCTACGCGCCTGACGACCGGAGTGCTACGAGCGGGGACGACGCGGAGTCCTACGGATATGAAAACCGTAAGTCGCGGCCTCGAGCGGCATAGGCAGCTTGCGCTCTCGGCGCTACTTACGGGCTGGACGGCCGGAGCTCTGCGCGCCGCCGCTGTCCGCGACGTGGTGGATTTTTTCGGAACTACAGCTGAAAATTCACATTTAAAGTACATAGAAAAGAAAAACTTTCCAGCAAAATTTTAAACCTTGAATGAATTATCTTGTGTCAATTTCTGAACAAGATTTCTTTTTCTTCCTTTCTTTTTAAAATAGGTACATATTTCTTTGTTGATAGTTCATAACAATTTAGTTTCAGGAAAGTGATGAATAATTCACTGACTGAGAAAGAAAAAGAGCATATGAACGTTAGCTTGTTGATCATGTTTCAGATATCAAGAGGGATTTGAACTCCTTGGCTGATAGTTCAGCAAGTCAATTTGAGAAAAGAGATGAAAATTAGAGAAGAGATGATGCGTATTGAGAAAGAAAATCACCATATGAATGTTAGCTTATTCATCGTATAGAGATATCAAGAGAAATTTTCAAAAACCTAACTTTAATGTTGCAAGCCTTCCTAGAAATAAATACAGCACTGGGGAAGCACTAGAAGGAACAAATGTGGATAGATCAAAAATTCTTGCTGCCTATTTTAAATGTAGAACAGACTGCCCAAGGTATGATAAATTGCTATAAAACTCATTGCAGCGAAAAATGTAAATTGAAAAATCATTTTTATCACTTGGCAGCCCGTTCTCAATAAATGTAATTACTTTCACTCAATGAGAATTCAGCATTTGTCAAAAACAAAACCTGGTTCATCCCTCAATAAAAAATACGAATGCAAAGTAGGAATTCACCTAAATGATTAACAAAGTAAAACCACAGGCGTAGGTCTAGGTACTTACAGATTTTTACTCCTTACGACTAGAAGAGCTTCAGAATCTTGAAAATGAGGTTGAGAATATTTCAAAGTGTAAATTCAGTAGTAAAAGTTGACAAAACTTCAAGATATAACTCTCCGCAATAACTACCGGATACAATTTCCACAAAATATTAGCGAAGAAATATACCACCGAAAATTGTCACACTTGTTAAAATTATAGATCTTCCCTTCAGCAAACTGAAGCGCGATTCACACAAAATTTTACCACTATTACAGTAACACTGAGCTCCCTAGAATTAGGATATGGAATCAGAGAGATTATTCACAGCAACAACGTTCGAGCTTGCTCTCACTATCAGACAATCTGCGCAGGATGGGATCCGTACAGTTTCCGCTATCAAACAGCTGTTTTTGTAACAGAGAGGGAAGATGTCAGAGACTGAAATACTACTCACAGTTGAAAACATCTATGAGTTAGAGATTAGATCGAAATTGAATAAAAACTGTATCCTCTTACACAGGCAGAACAAAGCAAAAGTGATGATAGAATGTTACAGTCAGCAATAAATGGACATTCTCGTGCCTACATTATCAGTATTTTAGTGTGGCGCTAATTTACTCTGTGGGAAGATATGTGGCAGGTAATTGATTGCTTTTCTTTAATTTAAGTTCTTTCCCTTAGTATGGGGAAAATAAGTGAATTGCAAACGAACTTACAGGGGGAGAGGATATGAGCTCAGTGCGTAGGTACTACCAAAACTGACAATTTTCACTTAACTCGTCGCATTTCCGAACGTATTTGACAAGCGTTATCACACAGAACTTTAGAATCAATCGTGCACCACACAGAATCAAGAAAATATATCGGAAACCTCCAAAATTAAACGAAAAACGAACACACGTAATGAGCAATGACCATCAATGACCAAGCAATTTAGTGACTGGATTCTAACCTCAATAAACAACGCTGAGTGGTGGCTCGATCGCTCCCGAATATTGTCAAGGCTGGCGGCAACTTTAAATTCACGCACTGAATAACATTGACGTAAAATATTATAATTTTCTGCGAATTTACACGGAGCCGTCTCAATTATAATCTGATGGTGACGCCATTTTCCGAAAACTGAATCTCACCTCACTGCCAACGGCCGTGAAAGCGGTTGGTTCCGATCCTGAAACCCGTAACTTACGCTCGGCTCCTATCCGGTCTTACGGTCTCAGAAGCCGCTCGGGGTCCAGGGGCCATCGGCCATCGGGTCCGGTACTAGCTGGCTAACGGCGCGTTAACACCGGGATCACCAGTGTCCAGAGCAACCGGGTCCCACGGCCGTAGTTTTTTTTTTGAGTGTATTTTACGTCTTTTTTCCCCTGGCAGCGCCCGCCCATTGTTCGTTTTCAGATCTTTCTCGATGCTTTAAGTTCCGTCTCGTGGATTCGTTCAGAGTGGCATGTGAATTTTTAGTCGATAGAAACAAACATGTAGTCGGCAAACTTTATCCTGCTAAAATGATGCTTTTTTCAATGTCCGGCAAGAGCAAGATCTATTTTTTGGATGGATATTTTCAATCATGAAATTGAGGATCTTTCTGACCAAACAGCTTATACCCACCTCAACGTCGCTGAGATTGTGAAACTCATACTTTTTCTACAAGTATCCGAAATCACCCACATTATATGAATTTCTCTGCCATCATTTTCAGGAAAATAGAAAGCAAATTTAAGGTACATTTTAGAACGAAGTTTACTGCTCTCTACCAACTAAACAGTTGAATGTATGCACAATCCTACAGCAATGTTGACGTAGGTATAAGTTGTTTGGTCGGGTAGGTCCTCGAATGCCTGAGTTCACCTGAGTGTAAAATGGTTATTTTCAGAGGTCGCACGGCCTTTCAAGGCTCAAAACGAAAATTCCATCTGTATAAAGATTTTGTTATTAGCTCTTAAAATGTCTCTTGAAACGAGGAAGCCATGAAAAGAGGGTCAACTGAGATGTATCAGTGATTTATTCTCGAGCTTAATGAATTTTAATTCCCCAGTTTGATTTCTACTCCGCCCTCGTCATCAATTCTATCCCGGCTTTTCTCATTTCTCTTTCTGAGATTGTCCTCCAACCTTTTGCCCCTAGTATCTTCCAAGTCTTAATTTGAAGAAGCAAGTTCGCGCCGTTTATACTTCCGTTCTAAATAAAAAGCCGTATGAACATTCGCATGTCGCCAAATTTCTTTGATTGAATATACATTTTTGAAGTGAAGTTTAAATATTTTTCTTAGAAACTTTCAAATCATTTATATTGAATTAAGGTTGAAATTCTTTAAAAAATTGAAAGAAAATTATTCGCAAATTTTCCTATACGTATGTAACCTGAATGGTATTTTGTACACCCCTAAGTCTTCAACAAATAAATAAAATAAAAATAAACCCGAATGAACCAAACTACACAATGCAATGCTGATTTTTCCTAATTTTATATTTTTTTAACCGAAACAATCAGTATTACTCTTCCGTGGAATTATGTAATCATATGTTTTACGATGCTAGGGAAAAATGTTTCAAGTTTCATTGAGTTAAGAAGTTTTAATTGATAAAATAAAAAAAATGATAAAATGATGAGCTGCAGCGAGGCTGCGTCTGATCTAAATGCGTCTATATTTTGTCCTAATGTTGATTTCATGACTGTGGGTGCTTTCAAATATGCTCTATGCCCTCCAACCAGTTAGATATAATAATTTAACCATCCGAATTTTTGGTGCTTCACTGAAAAAAAAATATCGGTGTATTTACTAAGAAAAGGGTAAAATTATCAAGAATTCAGGGTTACATTTGATCCCAGTTTTTTCTTGGTAAAATTGCCATTTATATAACTGGTAATTTTACAGAGAAATATCGGTAAAATTATTGAACTTTCTCGGTAATTTTACTGGACCTTGGTAAAAACGCCAATATTTTTTATCGGCTGTGGTATAATTACCGAGATAAAATGGCAAAGTTACCGGGAATTGATTACCAATAAAAGTGATATTCTTACCTGAAAAAAACTGTAAAAATACCAGTTTTTAGGTAAGCTTACCAGTCTGTCTTGGTAAAATTACCAATAATTGGTAAAAAAAAGTGAGATGGTAAAGGTACCAACGGACCTTGGTAAAAACGCAGAAAATTTTGTTTTCAGTGTTTAAGGAATAACTGGAACCGCTGGAAACGTTTTGAAATTAATTGCGAGAACACCCCTTGATTATTACTCATTCCATATTTTTTTCAAGTTAAATGAGATTCCAGCATAGCACCCACTGATAATTTATTTTCTTTCTGTTGCAGGTATGTTCCGAATCTTTGACCTGTTTTGGTGAGTGGTAAATGTTTTTTTCAAGATTGATCGCTACCATAAGGTGATGCTGCATTTTTCTTGTATGTGATTCCATGAGGGCTTGACGTTTGGCTCCATTCACCGATCTTTCAGGTGCTATCGAATCTGATAAGTTTTATTTGGTAGGATACAGGCGAATTAAAAAACCATACTAACCAAAACTTCGTTATTAGAAACAGTACAGGGAACTGGAATTCCTGCATCCTGCTAGATTTAGTTCTCAATGTTTGGTCGCTAAATCCGAAAATGGAGTACTTTTTCAGAAGAGGTAAGGCGTAAACTTTCTGGAATTTCAGGCCAATAGGAGCGTTTGTTTACTGTCGGCCGTAAGAGCCTCATGAAAGTCTGAAACCCTCAGTCCAATTAAAAATCAGCACAACCTCCTTGTATTAATACGATCACGGAGAAAAAACAAACGGTTTTTCGACGGTGTATTTTGTACCGATTTTACGGTAGTAGAACCATAGATCTTGGTAAGATTATTGACAAGCTTAGTAGCATAACCATGCTCGTGGTAGCATTATTGTGATCACAGTAATATTACGGTAATCACGGTAACAGCACCTTGCTCATCTTTACAGTAATCAAAATCCAAGATTCCATCTCGTGTGGCATTACAACCGTATAACCGTCGAAAACCCGTGTTTTTTCTTTTTTTTCCTCGGTGTAGATATAGGCACTTCACCTCGAACCAAAAATGAACGTTCATGCGGTGTGTAAAATGAATGCACTTTACCTCGTAAACAGTCGCCATTGTCCTGCACGCAGTATTCAAACAGAATGTTTTAAACAATTTTTCGGCGGGATATCAAACGAACAGGAAAAATGATCGTAGCTCACAGAGAGGAATTTCGGTGCTTTGTTGGACTCCCATCTTTTTCATGGAAAAGTGTGTTTTCCGCGAGTGATGGGGAAAAACTAGAGCCGGCCACTTGACTTCATGACCCAAAATGCACCGGGTTCGACCTTCTCGCGCGAGAGGCAGTAGGATTCTCTATCGGGAACAATAGATTTTCTCGGCTGTCGATGAAAGGAAGATGAACTCGTCATGAAACAACGGAAAACAATGAAATATATTTTGCGTAGGTTATCCTCTTATTTTACGAGTTAGGTGTCATGAGCAAAGATAATATATTTCGGAGACCCCGCTTTGACAGTCTAAGCAATGTAATTAGTGTACATAGCTACCCTGAAAAAAAAGATTGGTAGAATTTACCATTCCTTCACGCTGTATTTCACACAGTGTCAAATTAGAGTCAGTTCTGCCAGAAGAAAGGTGAAAGTTACTATATACTGGTACAGGTAACCATTCCTCTGGCAGAATCGACTTGAAGTTTGGTAGAATTTACCATTCCTTCACGCTGTATTTCACACAGCATCAAATTAGAGTCAACTCTGCCAGAAGAAAGGTGAAAGTTACTATATACTGGTACAGGTAACCATTCCTCTGACAGAATCGACTTGAAGATTGGTAGACTTTACCATTCCTTCACGCTGTGTGAAATACAGCGTGAAGGAATGGTAAATTCTACCTATCTTTTTTTCAGTGTATTTTGTGTCTAATGATGATCTATGAACAATTTTCAGCCAGAGCAAAAAGAAGGGTTGTTTCTGATAGCAAATGGCGAAAAAATCATGACGAGTGTATCGGGAAAGTCTGATTAAATAATTTTTTCAAGCGACGCGGAATAATGAGAATTCATTTAGGGCAAAATTAAGATTTTTGTTTGGAAAAAATGGCCTTCTCCAGGTTTTTGAGATTCAAAGAAGAAGGTCCAGTCTAGGAATCTTAATTAGGACTATTCAGGGAACAATATCGGGAAAAATAAACTTTCCAAGAATTCCTGACTGACCTTTCGGGGAAAACCACCTTTGCTCAACTTCTCCATACCTAATAAAACATCCGAGCGTACTAATTGGTCGTTTTTAAATCAAAAGGCACTTTCTCAAATACGACATGGCCCTATCATAAATGTATTCTTACAGGTCTCAGCGTCCACGTCACAATGAAGGTAGTTCTTTTTTATTTAAAAACTTCCCACTAGAACACTGCCGTGCTAAGTAAAATCGCGGTGAGAGCATTCGAACGTTGTCAAATTTCCTCTCATATAATATTAAATTTTGAAAAAGTTTAGAAGTTCTTTCCTAAAAATTTCAGACTTTCTACATCACATTCTGAACTAAATCCGCTAGAAAATCGGAAAAGAAATATAAAAAAAAAAATTCCTGAAAATTCAAGCCTTGTTGGAAGAAATTTGGCAATACCTGATGGCTCATACGGCGTTTTTCCTTGACACGGCAGAACAGCTGAAACGTCCGTGACTAGGACCCAACACCGAAAGTTCATTCAATTTCTGAGAAAAACATCTCGAACGGCTCAGTTTTAAGCTCGGAGCTTTTCTCATTCTTAAAATCGGGGGGCTCGAACTCCCCGTGACTTCTCTCGCGGAACCAATCAACAGTTGTTTGAACCAAGTTCCGCGAAAAGCCGGGCGAGAGGCACTAATAGACGGGTACTTTTTCCGCGAATTTCTGCCCGCCGCACAGTGAATCGAGTTGATAGGAGAAGTCGAACAAAATTTGGAAACTTTAAAAGCTCGTAACTCCGTTTATTCAGACTTTTGAGGTTCTAAAAGTGGTTCCGTTGGTTTTCTCGTGAAATTTTCTCCCCGAACCACCCCTTGAAATGCAATATGTGACGAAAGAAACATCAAAATTTGCAGTTTTAGTCAAAAATTTCAAGTCCGACCTCTCGAACTGACTCGATCCACTGTGCGACGTGCACCAAGCCCACTCCAATTTCCCGATTTCCCGGGCCGCTTAATTAATTTACTTGAAAAACTCTGAGAGACAGAGACGGTTCGAGCCCCGTCTCGATAATTTAATGAGTGGAGAGGAAAGAGCAAAGGCGGATGCTGGGAGAGGGAAAGGGAATGGTGGTTTGGCCTCCTCCTCAAGCAAAAAAAAAAAAAAAATAATAATAATAATCTGAGTTATATTTCAATGTGGCCAATCTGAGTCACATTTCCAAAATCTGATTAGAGCGGGCTCATCTAGGGTCGATAACCGCAAAAATTATTGAAATCGGTCTAGTAAAACACTCAAATGAACTATGACAAAAAATAAAAATTTACATTGTTTAAATGGGAGAATTCGCAACTTTACCGCTTTATGTAAAAAAATCTGGGTCATATTTTCAAAATCTGAATAGAGCGGGCTCGTCTAGAGACAATAATTGCCTGTCGATAGCCGCAAAAATCAAGAAAATCGGCCCGGTAATAATAATAATCTGAGTCATATTTCCAAAATCTGATTAGAACGGGCCCATCTAGGGACTATCACCTGTCGATAACCGCAAAAATTATGGAGATCGGTCTAGTAAAACACTCAAATGAACTATGACAAAAAATAAAAATTTACATTGTTTAAATGGGAGAATTCGCAACTTTACCGCTTTATGTAAAAAAATCTGGGTCATATTTTCAAAATTTGAATAGAGCGGGCTCATCTAGAGACAATTGCCTGTCGCAAAAATCAAGAAAATCGGCCCGGTAGAACGCTGGAACTAAGCGTTACCAGATATGTAAATTTAGGAGGTCTTGGAGCTTATATATATATGATGAATGATCTCTTTTTTCAGTGCATGATGTTATTTGTAAAATTATTCTGATCTGTTCAGGTTGTAACCTCTTGGGCGACCCCGGTAAAACCCGCATCCGCATGCGTTTCATTATGTAATTAACACTTTCAGTAGTTCCAGTGCATATTCTGCAGTATTTCACAGGGAAGTCCAACTGAAAACATTGGTAATGCGCTAAAAGATGAGCACCCTACGGATCCAACCGGAAAATTTACGTTGACCTGTAAATAAAAATGTGTATATCTCCATTGTGAAACAAGCTGAATACTCTGACAATGGCTATTCTTGAAAGTCGTCAACACTGTCTTTCCTTCATTCAAATCCTTTAAAAATATCGATTTCAATTGAGGCAAGCTGCCTCACCAAGAATCGATTGTTTTACCACCATTTAAATGGAGTTAATTGGAGTTAAATTGTAAGTAGGTATGGAAGTAATGTATAAGCTACTAAGTATGAGCTATGTAAGTAAAAAAGAACCTATAATACATGTATAGTGCTCAGATTTTAAATTTAATATTTTAATTCTAAGTAATGGTACTACCCCAAAAATGTTTGAATATTTAAATGGAGGAAAAACAGTGTTGTCAACTTCTAAGAATCGTCATTGTCAGAGTGTTCATCTTGTTCCACAATGTAGACTAATTTTTATTCATAGGTCTCCGCAGATTTCCCGTTTTGATCCGTATTGCCAACTTTTAGGAATATCCACTGAATACTCATCATTCAGACGTATAGCCGCGGAAAACTGCAGGAACGCGTATTTCGGTTTGCGATATTGCAGACTTCCTGTAATACTTTATAGTGGGGCCGATAAGTGGAAAATATCATAAGAATCGTGCACTTCTGGAAGAAAGCATGAAAATTTCAGGGATTCATCTCTACCCTATAGACATTCGATTCAGACATAGACCCCAAAAATCTGAGCCCCCTGGGGGGGCAGGGGGGCCCCCAAATTTTGAATTTTGAATAACTACTGAACGGCTAATGTTAGCGTAATTTTTTTTA